>PVIC010041887.1:0-16036 GCA_004025085.1 Thryonomys swinderianus | reverse complement strand
AGTAATTCCTACTTGGGATAAGAACATCTAAAGGAGAGCTGGACACGGGCCATTGGACATTGAGCCATGGTACTGGGGGAAAAAAAAGAGCTGGATACATACATTTGTAAAGCAAAATAAAATTCACCAGGGCCAGAGATTTAGCTCAGTAGTTCCAGCATCTGCCTTGCAAACACAAGGTCCCTGGTTCAATCCCAGTAACCACATACAATACCAGGCATGGTGACTCACACCCACCAGCAATCAGTACCACATATCATAATGCTGGGTGTGGTGGCTCACGCCTGTAATCCCAGCCCTCGGAAGGCAGGGGCAGGAGGATTGCTGAGTTCAAGGTTGGCCTGGGCTACATAATAAGCTTAGGGCCAGCCTTAACTACAAAGCAAGACCCTATCTCAAAAAAAAAAAATCAACAATAGTTAAGCTCTGTACAATTAATTTTTACCTAAGAAATTAATAAGGTTACCAAAATTGAAAAAAGATAAAATTGAGCTGTTCTGGAAATTTTTTTGTTGTTGTTACTGGGGATCAAACTTAGAACCTTGCATTTGCCTGACAGGCACACACACTGCTGAACTACATCAACAGTGAAAAAAAAATTTTTTTTGGGTACCAGGAATTGAGCCCAGAGACTCATGCACACTAGGCAAGTCTGCCACTGGGCTCTACCCCAGGCCTGTGTAAAATTTTATTTTGAGACAAGGTCTTATTATGTTATCTAAACTGTCTTCAAACTTATACTCCTCCTGCCTCAGCCTCCCAGTAGCTAGAATCTCATGCATGTACTATCGGACATGGCTTGCTTATTCTTAATTTTTAGAGAGGTAAAAATGAAAAGTTAAGTATACCACTTCATCAGGACAAGAGGAGAAAATAAGGCCTCACACACTGACTGCTATACAGTACAGTACATTCTTTTGAAAACATGTGGATGCTCCTGTCTCTTCATAAATGGTAAAGTGTTTGCATGTTACCTACATTTATTCTCCCATATACCTAAAATCCTCTTACAGTATCTAACACAAGTGTAAATAAACAGTTGTTCTATGTGTAATGTAAATATTGTTTGGGGGAAAGAGTCAAGGAAAAAATTCTGTTCTTGTTGGCTCAGACAAATACTTTTTCCAAAGCATTTTCATCTGTGGTAGGTTGAATCCATGAATGTAGAACCCAGGGTTACTAAGGAACAACTATACTGATTTATATACAGATAAATCATCAAATTTGATTCCCACTATTCTCAGGAGCCATACTTCCTAACCAGTTAAATAACAACAGTGAAGTTTCTTTTCAGTATTGCTACTTAAATAGTAGGGGCACTGTATCTTACCTTGGCAAAGATACTTTGGTCTATCAAACTAGAAATTTGAGATATTTTAGTACAAAAGAACCTGAGTATTTTCTGCATCTAATGATTCATATCAACCAAGTCACAAGGAAAATTCAGTACTTTCAAAACTAAGTTTGAGCCATAAACATTTAATAGAATGATAAATAAGCCCTAACTCACAACTTAAACCAAAATAAGGTCTAGATTAAAACTTGAAATATAAAATTAAAACCATAAAGTCAATAAAAAAAATTCTTGAGTTTTTAGAAACTATTGAAGGACAACTGCTATGGGTTGTGTCTACATGTCCCCTCAAATCCTCACGCAGTCATAGGTGGGGCTTTTCAGAGGTAGCTGGATCTAGAGTATGTGATGCTGGGATCCAGAATGTATGATTACCGACGTAGTCCATGACTGACTTGGCATAGCTGTTGAGTAGGATGAAGGGTACCCCACCCTGGTGTGAGCGCTACCCATCTCTGGTGGTAGCCTGGATAAAATATAAGGGGCAGGAAGAGGGCTAATGCTATAGCTTGTTGCTTGCTACTTGCTGCTTTGCTTCCTCACTGCTTTGCTGGCTACTGCTCACCATGAACTGTTTCTCCTCTGTGATGCCACCCTGCCATGCCAACCTGCCTTGGAATCAGCTGACCATAAACTAAAGCCTCTGCAAATTGTGAGCTAAATGAAGTCCTACTTTAACTTTAGGTGTTAGGTATTTTGTCTCAGCAACAAGAAAAGTAACTAAGACAATAACCAACAGTAATATAATTCAAAACTTGAATGTTATAAATCAGAATTACACTGAAATCAATATGTTAATAAAGTTAAAAGACAAATGATAAGCTACTAAAAGATGTGCAGTTCATGTTGCTTATATAAAGAACATCTAAACTGAATTTTTAAAAAATTACTATGGAATGATGGGTAAAAAGTAAAATACAATTCATACCACATCTGAAATTAACATAAAAAACAGATACACCTTGTGTTGATTTTCAAAAGGCTAACAGTCCTCTAATTCCCTGTTAATCTCAGTATTAGTACCTTCAAGGAGATAAATGGTCCATATGTATCAGGATCATAAAAACTAACAAACTTTTGTGTGTATGTATGATGCTGAAGATTGAATTTAGCCCCCTGTACATTCTAGGTAAGTCCTCTGCCATGGAACTATACCCCCAACCCAATATTGTATACTCTCATATTCAAAGCTTGCCCTTCTAAAAATGTATCCTATGTAAGTAATCAGACTGTCCTTCGTGGATAAACGCATTAAGGTCCCTTATTTATATATTCAGGAACATAAGTTTTATCAGTAAAGAATATGTAAGGAGGGCCAGAGGGTTAGCTCAGTGGTTCTGGAGCCTGCCTCGCAAGCACAAGGTCCTGAGTTCGATCCCTGGTAACCACATATAATGCTGGGCATGGAGAGTCACGCCCACCAACAATCAACACTGCATACCACAATGCTGGGCGTGGTGGCTCACGCCTGTAATCCCCGCACTCAGGAGGCAGAGACAGGAGGATTGCTGAGTTCGAGGCTTGCCTGGGCACCATAGTGAGCTCAGGGCCATCCTGAACTACAAAGCGAGACCCTGTCTCAAAAAAAAAAAAAAAGAATATGTAAGGAAAGCTCTTAAGTGGAAGTATAGGCAGCCATTTTAAAAACTGCATTGACTTATATATGGAACAATTTTTAATGACATAGTCCTAAATTCAAAAAGATATGTAGGCAAGGTCCTTTGTCCCTATAATCCAACTACTCAGGAGTCTGAGGAAGAAAGATTAGGGCAGTTTACTAAGAACCTGTCTCAAAATAAAATTTTAATGGGGTGCAGGGTATAACTCAGTGCTTACACAGCAAAGACCTACGTTCAATTCTTAGTACCACAAAAAATAAAACTCATAATACAGAAACAATCATTTTAAAAAAGTAAAAGCTTGGGCCGAAGGGTTAGCTCAGTGGTTCCAGAGCCTGCCTCGCAAGCGCAAGGTTCTGAGTTCGATCCCTGGTAACCACATATAATGCTGGGCATGGAGACACGCCCACCAACAATCAATACCGCATACCACAATGCGGGACGTGGTGGCTCACGCCTGTCATCCCAGCACTCGGGAGGCAGAGACAGGAGGATTGCTGAGTTCGCGGCAGCTTGCCTGGGCACCATAGTGAGCTCAGGGACAGCCTGAACTACAAAGCGAGACCCTGTCTCAAAAAGCAAAAAAAAAAAAAAAAAAGTAAAAGCTTATATATAAGGAAATAATTCTAGAAAAATAACTGAAATGTTAACAGTGGTTATCTTTAGGTATTGAGATTAAAAGTTTTTTTTTCTAATTTGAATGGTCTAACTTTCCCATATGGAAAATATCGTTCAAACTTTTTATTAAATTACTCAAGTTTATTAAATTATTCAAGTTTCTGAGTAGTTTTTGGCACCCAGGGCAAGAAGAGATTTTAATCTTATGTCTATAACTTGTAAAGAGTCATGTTTTACTTATGCAATTAAATAAACAGTGTTATTTCAATAATTTTTCTATTTATGTGGTGAAAAGACTAGGAAAATAAACCAAAATACTAGTTGTGGTTATCTCTGAAGAGCAAGACCATACATTAGTCTGCTTTCCTGATGGCAGCATACAACTCCCAACAACTACAACATAAAGGACAGATTTAATTTGGCTCATGGTTTCAGGAAATTCAGTCCCTGGTCAGCTGGCTGTAAGACAGAAACACATGGCAAAAGGGCACAGAAGAGCAAAATGGCTTAGCTTGTGGCCGTCGTGAAGTAGAGCACGACAACAATGACTGAGAAAAAGGGGCCAGGGACTACAGACAGAATCCACAGGTCAGACATTCGTGACCCATGTAGATTACACCAAAGGTGTGATTACTAATCTGCTAGGTGCTTCTTAATCCAAATAAACTGATATACCACAATTAATGATCACAGATTAATGAGATCTTCATTTTCTCCATTTATCAAATTTTCTGTAATTGTTATAGTCTACTTTAAAATTATGTTCTTTTAAATTATATATGTATTTTACATAGATACAATTTCAAGTATACAGAAAAACAGAAGTAAATATATTAAATTATTTATAGTAGTTATTACTAACAAAGGAATTGTTTAATTTTGTTTCTCAACTTTTATTAGAATTATATATATTTATAATTGAAAAACTGAACTACTTTTTTTGGGGGGGATACTGAGGACTGAACCTATGGCCTTCATATGAAGCTACATTCCCACCCTCTCCTTATTTTGAGACAGGGTCTCACTAAGACACTAAATTATTCAGGTTGTGCTTAAACTTGCAGTTATCCTGCAACAGTTTCAGAAAGTGACAAAGTTACAGGTATGCAACCCCATAAACCACATATTCATAAAGAAAAGAGATGAAATTATAAGTTAAAAAAGTGAAAAATCAAACTTTTAGTCTTTCAGAAATATATAAAAGAAGGTTAAACCATCTAGTTTTCTAATGCTTATTATATTTAAATGGTCTTAAAACTAGACTTTTCAATGAAATGTATCAGATTATTTTTTAGGTCATAAATTTTAGTACTTTAAACTTGGTAAGAATTGAAGAAAAATGCTCTATATGCATAAGAAGTGTATGTGTCACACATGAGAGACAGAGAGAGAGAAGGGCAAACTGAATACCTGTGCTATTATACAAACCAGTAATATATAAATATTAAAAAGATGGCTGTCATTTATCTACCTACAGAATGAAAATTACCAAATTATAAAATATACTGATTAGAATTGATTTAATATGTAAAACATTTGTTGAATACTATTATGTCTATCTTTAATAAATCTTTAATGCCTAAAATATGGTAATGATAATAAGAGTTCAGAATAAGAAGTCTTTATTTTGGTTATTTTTCTCTGTGATTATTTTCTAATCCATTAGAAATGATACATATTACATCCTTTCCATGCTCTTCATAAAAACACTTCTTACCTGCCAGTAACAAACTGCAAGAGAAGAACTCGCTCTTCTTGAGTAATGTTTTCTACAACTTCCCAGAACCACTAAAAGTAACAACAGAAATTCAGCTCATATTTCAGAGCAGATGTACTTATTAATAGCAGAGAACTATGCAATATTCATAAAGCATATTTTATTTTATGAAACTCATTTATCAAAAATGATTTCATACAAAGCTTTCATATGCAATATTCCCACAAGAAATCTTTAGAGGAAAACTTTACTTTGCTAATTAATGTAAGTTTTCATCTAATAGTGCTTAAAAGCTTACAAAATTAAATGGCAAACCTAACCTCATTCTAAGCTCTGCAGAGATTTTACCTGAATAACGGGATCATCTCTTTCATAGCCACTTGTGTATTCTGTGTTTTTTATCCAATCACCCACATCAATTTCTGGCATGCCAGAAAGCAGCAGCTCCTTTGAGGAAAAAGAAAAATATCTCATTAATCTTCTTTGAGAAAAAAAATTATTACATTTAAATAGCAAATCTGACTTAATTAGAAACTAACCCCACATAAAACTGATTTAGTTTTGTGACACTTTCCACAGTGATGAATAATAACACTACCTAGGAAAGAACCCTTGATACTGTTGATTTCAAATATTGTGAGGTAGTGATGTCTTCACAGTGATTCAATTCAATTAAAACATGAGACTGTAGTTTATATGTTTATATAGACATATACAACAGATTATACATGCAACACCTATATGCACATTATCTTCAGTTTACTTATTTTTATTTTCAAACATGTTAAATTCTACCAGGAGACTATTCTCAACATTAAAGTGGCAGCAAAGAAATCAATAAATGCTAGATTAAAGTAATATGCATAAAAAATCTTATCAGAAAAAAATGAAGCAACGTTAAGCTGTTTTGTTTTGTTTTTTTCTTTGAGACAGGGTCTCGCTTTGTAGTTCAGGCTGGCTCGAACTAGGCCAGAATCGAACTCAGCAATCCTCCTGTCTCTGCCTCCCAAGTGCTGGTATGACAGGTGTGAGCCACCACGCCCGGCTAAACTGTTGTTTTTTAAAAACAGCTTTTAAGACAGTACCTGTAACCCCAGCACTTGAGAGGCTGAAGCAGAAGGACTGCACAAGGCCAGCCTGAGCTCCCCTAATGATTTCAAGGTGAGGCTGAATTACACTGTCTCAAAACATAAACCAAAAAAAAAAAAGTCTTTTAGGAATTAATTTAGACCTTTTAAAGTCAACTTTCCCTACAGTGATAACAAAATGTATCTTTTGTTGTCTTGCAATGCTGAGAATAAAACCCAAGGCCTCATATATGCAAGGTGAGTATTTATCAGTCCTCCAAATAATTCTTGATAAGCTTTTTTTCAGGAAAATCATCACACACATCACAAAACCTCAATCATATAAACAAAAGTGAAATTAAGAATGGTAAAGTATTTACCATTAGGTTTTCTAAGAGAAAAGAATATAAAAAAAGATCTTGTCCACATCTCTCAATTAGCCCATGTATCACAGTTGGGAACTAGAAAATCAGGCAAAGACTGCACTTAACTTACACAATGAACTAGAACAGCATGGTTTGTTGTAACAGGGACATTAATACAATGCAGTTCAAAGTCATAGCTCCTACAGCAGCTACTATTAACATGCTCATGACTCATACAGAAAGTACACTCAAAACAAAATCACTATAAGGCAGTAACTGAGAATTCTTGAGGCTTTTGAGATTTACTCATTAGGTCTGCAAAGTTCTCTTTTCCAAGTCAAAGTGGATTTTCTTTGTTTATTTAAACTACACTCACTTTTTTTTTTTTTTGGCAGAACCAGGGATGGAACTCAAGACCCTGCACTTGCCAGGCAGGCAGTAGCACCACTGAGCTAATTCCCGGCCCTGTTTACTTAAACTAAACAACACAGTACAACTGATTATATGCAGAAACAGATACTGGAACTCAGTTGTCTTCTCTTACACCATTAACTTTACAAGTTTGCAAAACTACTAGCACTATGCTTCTATTTGATCTGTTCTTGGAAAAAGCAGATTTTTTTAAAATGTTATGTACATTGATATGCAATGAACAGATTTTAACTTCAAATACAGTAAATACCATCAACATAACCCATATAAACAAAAACACTTCTCTGCAAGGGATTCTAAGGCTAAAACGTTCTAGAATTGTTAGTATAGATGTGCTTTAGGTCTTTTCGCAGCAGTTTTAGAAAATATTTCTATGTACTGGGTGAAGATATTTTAGTCAGTCTCCTCCAAATACATTCCCCACCTTTCCTGAGCTACAGACCGGCTCCCTTGCTTGCTGACTTCCGGCTGACCTGGGACACCAGCAGAGTCAGAGGTGAGGGTATTTCTGCTCCCTGCCTTGTTTCAACACCACATTTCTGCAGCAGCCTTTTCCCCAAAACTATGGCTATGGACAGGGCCCTCCTTGGCAGTTCAACTCCTCACAAGAACCTTAATAATTCTTCCTTCTCTATCTTCACTCCTAGTCACAATAAAGGTTTTGCATCTCTGCCAGTCTCTGGACATACCACCAGAACTTCCTCACTCTTTACAACTACCTCTCCAATTGCCCTTTATGAAAGCTCTTTAATTTAAAAGCCTCAGGAAATCCTGTTCCCCAGTAGAACCCGGATACAGATCTACCAAAAGAGGGTGGGGATACCGGATGTGGTGAGTCACACCCACCAGCAATCACTACCACACACCACACTGCTGTCACTGTGGCTCACGCCTATAATCCCACCAATCAGGAGGCAGGAGGCAGAGGGAAAATGACCGTTGAATTTGAGGTTAGCCTGGGGCTATACAGTGAGACCCTGTCTCAAAAAAAAAAAGGAAAACAACAACAACAAAGAGTGTGGGGATGAATTTTATATGTTTTTTGAAATTTATGAGATTTAGCTTTTTCCCTTTTAGACTGAAGGTAAGCCTTCAATATTAATTATGCCATTATTGTAAATATGAACAACTGAAAATAAATGTTTAGTTGTTACAAGTTTCTGGGAAATGGGAGAAAATTCTTTACTATTAACAACTGGGAAATATTATTAAAGTGACTCAGAACATATAAGTAGAATGGGAATGTCACAAAAGCACATATAACTAAAATACTGTAATACTAATCAATACGTACTTTGAAAATACATAACACAAAATAGCTGATTTTTTAAGATATAACAAGATAATTGTTAGTAGTAGGTTTAATACATATAAGATACACTAAATGTAAGAATGAGAGCAATACAATGTTCCTAGCCAAAAACTTACTTAGCATTCATACAATGCAATATTATTATATTCTGGTAACATTATGGATAATTCTTAAGCAGTACATTAGAAAATACTTCCTTACACATTTGGTAGAACAGCCTCAATTGTAACATTTTGTAGATGTGCTCATGATAATACTGCTGTATTAAACTGATAATTTTCTCTGGACTTGGGACTGGCTTCTATCCACAACAGATGTATACACCTCTATTCAAGACACTGGAACTGCTGGGTATCTTCTCCCCATTAGAACTCTAGAATTCAGCCTGAATCCCTTAATTGAGGTACACATGTAAGAAATCTTTGCAAAAAATTGTAGAATGATCCTTGTACAATTGGAGCAGAGTCCTTTGCTATAAAGATACACTAAGGGTCTATGGGTACTTATCACTCATGTCACCACGAATCAGTCTGGCCATAATAATGAAGAGACCGGGTGACCCTGTGGTCAGAGAACATGAGTGAACAGTTCAGCTCTAAAACATACTCTAGCTGGGCATGGTGGCTCACGCTTGTAATCCCAGCACTCAGGAGGCAGAGACAGGAGGATTGCTGAGTTTGAGGCTTGCCTGGGCTCCATAGCGAGCTCAGGACCAGCCTGAACTACAAAGTGAGACCCTGTCTCAATCAATTAATCAATAAATAAAACATACTCTATTATCATAAGCATGTTCCAAATCTTTGGTTTAGTTTTCTCACCTGGAAGATGAAGCTACTACTTAACATAGAGGTTTGCTGTGGAGATTTTAAAGTTACTGTTTACATGACGCCTAGCAAATATCACATGGCTCACACCTGTCAACATTATCACTGCATCATTCATGACCACAACAATGTTACTCACTCCAGATGATATTACCATCAAATCAGATCGATTTAAAGTCTCAGAATGATATAAAGGCAAACTAAGAAATCTCATCTAGGGCTGGAGGGTTAGCTCAGTGGTTCCGGCG
The DNA here is from genome assembly GCA_004025085.1 of Thryonomys swinderianus. NCBI lineage: Eukaryota > Metazoa > Chordata > Mammalia > Rodentia > Thryonomyidae > Thryonomys > Thryonomys swinderianus. Next base: position 6,480 of record PVIC010041887.1, on the reverse strand, counting down.
CCTGCCTCACAAGCGCAAGGTCCTGAGTTCGATCCCTGGTAACCACATAGAATGCTGGGCGTGGAGACATGCCCACCAACAATCAACACTGCATACCACAATGCCAGACGTGGTGGCTCACGCCTGTAATCCCAGCACTCTGGAGGGCAGAGACAGGAGGATTGCTGAGTTTGCGGCGGCTTGCCTGGGCACCATAGTGAGCTCAGGGCCAGCCTGAACTACAGAACGAGACCCTGTCTCAAAAGCAAAAAAAAAAAGAAATCTCATCTAACCTCTAATATAAAACCCATAATTAATACATTAGTGAAGAAAGAGCTGAATGTAAAGGTTAAGGAATAAAAGCTTTTACAAAAAAAAAACCAGGAAAATGCCTTCATTTCCTTGGAGCAAAAAACTGTTTACTAAACAGGAACAAGGAGCCCTATTATTTAAAAAATAAATATATAAACGGAACTGTTTTAATTAAAAAACTGTTTATTCACTACAAGATAGAGTAGAGGGCCAGAGATTTAGCTCAGTGGTTCTGGTGCCTGCCTAGCAAGCTCAGGGACCCTGGTTCGATCCCCATTAATCACATTCAACAATATTGGGCATAGTGACTCACACCCACCCACTGGCAAATAGTACCACATACCACAGTGCCGTCCTGGTGGCTCACACCTGTAATTCCAGCACTCAGGAGGCAGAGGCAGGAGGACTGCTGAGTTCCAGGCTTGCCTGGGCTACATAGTGACCTCATAGCCAGCCTGAACTACAGTGAGACCCTGTCTCAAAAAAAATACAATAGAATATACATATATATATATATGTATATATTCACAATAACAATGTCTAAGAATCCTATAAGTCAATAACCAACAAACCAAAATGAGACACAAATTATTTAAAAGAGAAATTTTGAAAGTAGAGTACACAAATAGCCAATACACATGAAAGGTACTTGACTTCATTAGTCATCAGGGAAAGATAAATTAGTATAACAAGGAAAGATTACTGATACACCAGAACACTAAAAGTGAAAAAGGCAGAAATATTTAAAAACTGTGGATGCGGAACATGCAAATCCCTCATGTTTGTTCTTGGAAGTGTAAACAGATATATACTTTTTTGCTAGTATCTGTATCTATTAAAGTGATTCCACTTCCAGGTGTACACATATACAACGGGACACACACATATGTTCTCCCCCACGACACACATCACCACGTTTGTAGGAGCACTATTTCAAATAGCCTAGAATTTAAAAAAAAACACTACATATTCAAGAAGCAAAAGAAAACTGACATAATACAATACTGTACAGCAATGAAAATGAACAAAGTGGAATTCCATCCAATAATATGGTTTTCACATACAACAAGTTAAGCTTTTTTACACTTATAAATACATTTTAAAAACAGGTAAAGCTAATCTGTGATTTAAGAAGTCAAAATAATGATTACACGAGGGACAGTGACTGAAAGGAAACAAGGGACACACTGGGTGCGGGGATGTGTTTCTTAATCTGGGGGCTGTTTTCACAGCTATGTTCAGTTTGTGAAATTCATTGGGCTACACATTTATAATGCACATCCTTTCCTTATATAATGATCAATAAAAAGCTTTATAAACTAACTTATTAGTAAACTGCCAAGCAATTTTTTGTTAGTTATCTTTGTTATATCTGCTTGTTATACCTACACACAGGTCTAGAAAATAACAAAATTCTCTGTATTAAACTTCACAAAGCTAATTTAATCCAAGAATACAACTAGAAAAATCAGATTTTAGTCATGTCTAATAACAACTCATAATTATTTTACTTTTAAGTGCTAAAAAAAAATAAATTTTAGTTACCTAAAATATCTATGGCAAATATCTATGGCAAATAAAGCCATTAATATTATAACTAAAAACAAAATCCTCAATATTAAAATTCAGTAAGTCCTAAGACTTCAAATTAGCAAAAAAATAATTTTATACAAAAATATACTATCATAAATTATAATACTGATATATGTAAAATTGAAGGCATGTATCAGCATCCTTATTCATACAGTCAAATGAAAAGATAAGGATAAAATGAACTTTAGGAGTCAATAAAAACCAAAAAGTGCTTTTCCACTGATCTGCAATTTACTATTTCTAATTATAAATTTTTTTTTTTGGAGACAAGGTCTCGCTTTGTAGTTTAGGCTGGCTCTGAGCTCACTATGTGGCCCAGGCAAACCTTGAACTCAGCAATCCTCCTGAGTGCTGGGATTAAAGGCATGAGCCACCACGCCCAGCTCTAATTATAATTTTTAAAGAAAACAACTATAGGTTGGGGATTTAGCTCAAGTGATACTGTGCCAACCTTGGATGCACAAGGGCCTGAGTTCAAACCCCGGTACTGAAAAAAAAAAAAAACAAAAAAAAAAACTATACTTAAAATGCTGTGTTTTATGAAGAATTTAGATAACTCAAAGAGTTTGAAAATAATTCATTACAAAAAAAAAAAAAAAGGAAATAAGGAAAAACCCAGACATAAATCATCTGAAATTAGAAATCCTGTTAGATCACAGTAAAAGGCAGGTAAATTAAAGAAACATTCATCTGGAACTAGAGGATTATAAAGACAATAGACTCTACCTATGTTTGAAGCAGTGAATTATAAAATTATATATATAGTAAAATAAGAAACTGGAGAAGGTTACACATATACAAGAAAGTCTTCTGATCTCTTTTTAGAAGTACAAGAACTATCAGCATTCTGCATATGGTCAAATAAAAAAAATTCAGAAATAATGTAGAATACCATTTATGGGTAGACTGACCTTCAGTATCTCCATAGAAAACATTCAAAATATATCCTGCATTTGTTTATCACCACCTCAGCCCATTTCACAAAAAGTAACTGTTACTGTTAGTTGGCCATGGTAGTGCACAACTATAATCCCAAGGCCAGTCTGAACTACACAGAGACCCTGTCTCAAAAACAAAACGGGCCAGAAATTTAGCTCAGTGGTTCTGGTGCCTGCCTCACAAGCACAAGGTCCTGAATTCGATCCCGGTAACCACATACAATGCTGGGTGTGGTGGCTCATGCACACAAGCCATCAATACCACATACCACAGTGCTGAGTTCCAGGCTTGCCTGGACTACATAGTGAGCTCAGAGCCAGCCTGAACTACAAAGTGAGACCCTGTGTCAAAAAGAAAAAAAAAAAAACAACAACAAAAAGAAGTACAACCATTTGTGTTATTTTCAAAATCTCTAATCTTAGGGCCAGAGATTTAGCTCAGTGGTTCTAGCGCCTGCCTCGAAAGCTCAAGGTCCTGAGTTTAATCCCCAGTAACCACATACAACGCTGGGCGTGGTGACTCAGCCCACCAGCAATCAATACCACATACCACAATGCTGGGTGTGGTGGCTCAGGCCTTAATACCAGCACTCAGGAGGCAGAGACAGGAGGATTGCTGAGTTTGAGGTTTGCCTAGGCTACATAGTGAGCTCAGGGCCAGACTGAACTACAAAAGCGAGACCCTGTCTCAAAAAAAAAAATTTCTAATCTTGAGTATAAATCACTTAACAGTTTACCCTACCCAGATGTCACTTGCATAGCCTGTTTGTTCACGTAGTGACTAGCCAGTTCATTTAAACTTGTTGATTATTGTACTGAATATATTTGATAACAGTTATCATTTTTATGTCTCCTCTTATTTTATCTTATAAACTTAATAAGAAAAAATGAAATATTAGGTATTTAAATAATTGGATTGGTAAGTGGTTAAGCCATTCTGCCTCATTATACTTTATTCCATGTATTATCATACTCCAAAATTATTTCTGAATTATACCATCTAGAGTTTTGTGTTCCAAAGTAACAACAACAACAAAAAAAATTATGATTTTCCTTACCAACTCATATTCATCAAAAAGCTGTATGAGAGAAGGTGGAATGAACGTATGGAAGCCCTGTAAAAAGGCATTGATCTGAGGCTGAATGGCTCGTGTCATTCGAAGTTCAGTAACAAGCTGGACATACTCCGCCTAAAAAAAGAAGTTTTTGTGATTTTTTTTTAATTTCACACATTAAGATAATGTTAGTAATAGTCACTTCTCATTAAAAGGTAAAGAGTTGGTTATTTCAGCACCAATAGTCATACATCTCCACAAAACAGTAAACCACCATTCACTAAGCCAAAATCATGGCAATCAATCACCCATAACTTCCGCCCTGTCCTGTATCAGTGGTTACTATCACATCTGCTCTTAATGTAATGAGGGAAAGGAATAAATATGATTCGGAAAGAAAATAAAAGAACATGTATATAGGGGGTGGGGAGGTGTGGGTGGGTAGGGATATGGGTAAAAATGAGAATTAACTTGTGTCATATACTGGTACAAATTCCCCAATGTTATATGGGATTGTGAGATGTATATAAATTGTACCAATAAAGAATTCAATTAAAAAAATAGTCAGATACTGTCTTATAGCCTCCACTTCCAGCAATCTAAACCAGCAGCATCTCTCAAATGCATTACTATAACATCTAGTGTCCATTCCCATGTCCCCCTATACTGCTGCTTCTTCATGCCTCAGAATGTTTTTTTTAATTACAAATATATAACCCAAGTTACATTACACTTCTGCTCGGAACTCTACAATCACCTCCCGTGACACTGAACAGAAAATCCAAACAGCTTTGCTAGTCTTTAAAGTCCTAAGTAAGCTAGTTCCTGCCTTACTTGCTAATTGTATTTCCCACCTATTCTTTCCCTAGCTGGCAACCCAATTCTAGTTTTCTTGGTCTTCTGAGGATTCCATAAGCTTTATTTGGTGTCTCTGTATTTCCAAGCCTGTCTGATTGCAATATCTCATTAGAATATAACCTCTCCACAAGCCAAAAATTTGTTTTATTTACCAGTACTATATAACTTCAGCTCCTAAAAAGTAGGTGCTATTTTTAAGTGTTCTGCAGTCATATACATTCACAATGGATCATTGTAGCACAGCTAATTCAATTCTGAGTTAAGTATAAGGCTATTCTAAAAAATTTTTAAATACATTATTGTCACAGAAAATTTCATTTAAAATTTAACTGGTAATATAAATATATTTTGGAACAGATTACCATATATATGTGTATTTGTGTATAAAGTCTATCAGATGTTATAATTTATATATTTTTACAATTGCCCCTAAGTGAAACTTCACGAGCTAAAAGCAGTATATTATATTGTACATACCCTATCTAGTTTTCACTGACCAGGAATGAATATTCAGGGAAGAGAAGGCCTCTTTCAGTCTTGTCCCTGTATTTTTTGGTAATAATCTGATGTTTTGTTAAGGAAAAAAAAAATTTTTTAAAGCCACAAAGCCAGTAAGTTATGTAAGACTTCTAACTATAAATTCTCCGTACCTCTTATAGCTACAGAAGTGCCACAGTAGATTCCTCATAGCTGTCCCCAAAACTTATATAAACTGGAACAAGAAAAGCTGCCATCTCTGCTTTTCAGTCTATCCCTAAACCCAAGTCCCACTTCTCACCACTCACAGAGTTTTCTCCACTATCTAGGAATTAATCAGTTATTACTAGTGACATTCATATTCAGAGGAGAGGGAAATCTACACTCAACAATCAAACAGAGACATATGTTTAGTTTCCAGAGGCTGTCCCCCAAAATATAGCACGCATGGATGACAGCAGTGATTTCACTATTAGAACAGGATGATTTTTTTCAGTTTATGTCCATTCTACCTAAAACTACTGGACATATTAAAACTTTTCTGTCCCATTCATTCACTCATTACACATTTGTTTAAAGTGCTACAAAAGCCCCTATTTCCCTGAACAAGAAGGACATTTTCCTAAGAGACTCTGGTTTTATACTCCTAAACTACTATTCAATAATAATGGTTGAGATATTAAAAATTATGAAACAAAAATACGATGTAAATTGTTAAATTTCATCCATTTCAAATGCATCCAAATAGTACATTTTTATCATGTACAACTACTATTTTATCATGTAATTTACTCTATAATATCTTTTATGGTAAGCCTCAATATTGACAGCAAAACTCAAATAGAAGCAGCTATGACATTTCCAGAATGTGTGATCTGTTGGGGATAAAAGATCCCTTGTCCCCAACATTAGCAGGTCTTTGTCTTTAGATTTTAATGTTTTTGATTTTAAATGTGGCAAATTATATTTTTATAACACTGTATTTTAAAAAGTGAATCTGTGGAGCCAGAGATTTAGCTCAGTAGTTCTGGTGCCTGCCTTGCAAACACAAGGTCCTGAGTTCGATCCCCGGTAACCACATACAATGCTGGGCGTGGTGACTCACGTCCACCAGCAATCAGTACCACATACCACAGTGCCAGGCGTGGTGGCTCACACCTGTAATCCCAGCACTCGGGAGGCAGAGATAGGAGGATTGTTGAGTTCGGGGCTTGCCTGGGCTACATAGTGAGCTCAGGGCCAGCCTGAACTACAAAGTGAGACCCTGT
>PVIC010041886.1:0-16033 GCA_004025085.1 Thryonomys swinderianus | reverse complement strand
GCCGCGAACTCAGCAATCCTCCTGTCTCTGCCTCCCGAGTGTTGGAATTACAGGCGTGAACCACCACGTCCAGCATTGTGGTATGAGGTGTTGATTGTTGGTGGGTGTGTCTCCACACCCAGCATTATATGTGGTTACCAGGGATTGAACTCAGGACCTTGCGCTTGCGAGGCAGGCGCCAGAACCACTGAGCTAACCCTCCGGCACACATAAATTATTTTTGTTTGTTACATTATTGGGTAAATGGAGGGTTTAGCAGGGGTTTTTGTAGTGCTACAAAAGGGAATACATTTTAGTGAAGTGATTAAAGATGAAGATTCAATGGGATGAGTCAGAACTGGATTTGGGGAGAGGGCAGCCACATTGCTACCACATGGAGTGTGAGGGTTAGCAGGAATTGAGCTGAGCTGGAGACCATCACACATCTTGGTAGGTTTCATGTGATGAGTCTAGGGTATTAGATGGGCAAGAAAGAAAACCTAGAAGTACAAGGAATGATGTGACCAGAAGCGTTCAGGGCAGTGGACAAGCAGTGCCAGTGGCAGGTGTAGAGGAAATACCAGGGCACCTTCATTGGTTAAAGTTTAGCTTGCCTGCAGATGCTACAAGAAAAGCAGTGCCCTGAAAAAGAGAGAAGTTCCTTTTTTCTCAAATAAAATGATCTGAAGACAGGCAGACAGGTGAGTCCTTCAGTTATGAGAGAGCAGTGCTCTTTTTAGGTCACAGTGTATACCTTACTTCATATTTGCACAAGATGGCTGCTAGAGTCCAAGCCATCAAGTTGGTGTTCCAGGCATCAGGTTTACAGAAGAAGTTAAAGAATTCCTTATTGTCTAGAACCAGGCCGTTTGGCTATATCCAGCTGCAAGGAAGACTGGAAAATGTAGTATCTGGATGGGCACCAGTATATTTAGTTCAGATCCAATGGTCTCTTGCCATAGAGGAGATGAAAGAGACACCAGCCAAAATGAGCAGACCTTGAGGAAGAAGTAGAGAAATGAAGCATCGCGGCTGGGATGAGACTGGGAGCAAAGCTGGCTGTCATTGTTCACAGGGAGGAGGCCTGAGCAAGTTGCCTTGTGCATGTAGCAGGGACCACAAGACCATGCTGAGGCATTCAGGAGTATAAATGCTTTGTTTTGTGAAGGTCTGTGCACACAGGTAGGCATGCACACACACAACACACACACAAGCATACACACTCCATAAGGGGTCAAGATATAGTACAACCCTAAGCAGTTCAGTCAGAGATTAACAAATGTAAAGCAGGTTATTGATTCTAACATTCAGAGGTTTTTACCTTTCTCTTGATTATAATAAACATCTTTATGGATATTTTAAAACATAAACACCTATGTATACTCTCTATAAAACATTTTAAATTGAGGGAAGATCTGAATATTTTACAATGTCAGATGTTTTAGAGATTTGGGAGTTTTTTTGAGAGCCAAAAGTTAAATATTTAAGGTGATATTCAAACCATATAAGCATAGCCATTAAATTACTGTTTTTAGACACAGTGTATCTGCCAGATACACAGAGACTGTTTTTTTCAGATTCCCAAAAGATCAGGTCATTAAATAAATACTCAAAAGAGCTTGTCAAACTTAAGAAACCCATGACAATGTTAGATTTCCATCTGTTTCAGGACTGGTTACCCAGACACTCTTCCAGAATGATGTGAGTGGTAAGGACCATTGATCATCCGCAGACTCGCTACAGAGAGGAGGATACAGTGCCAGGTGCAGTACAGCAGATGCTGTCCCTAATTTACCAGGATCATGCCACAATTCATTTACATTACAGCAGTCTGGTTTTCAAAATCTGCTTGAAACTAGACAAACATATGCTGGATGGCTGTTGGGTAAGCATGTTTCCCAAGGTAATGTATTATATCTAGCAGGTTCTGGGTTAATTAATATATTCCCAATCTGTAAGAATCATTTGGAATTGTCTCTGGACATCCATGTCAAACCTTAAAGTTTTAGATAGTAGAACAGGAGGAAACTCACAGGCTTACCAGGGCCATGACAGAGTGTTTCACATCTGATGGTAATATATTGTAAAGTATGTGCTAATGAATAACAAATGGTGTCACATAGTCTTTGCACGTTGTCATATTCAAGATTTCAGAATTTTAAAATGCATTTTCAATATGACTCAAGTGTATAAATATTAAGGAGGCATTAACCTTTATCAAAATGATCTTTTCTTGTGTTAAAAGATCAAAATGTAACATAACAGGTCACAAGATTTGACTTTGCTGTGGTGCAGTTAATGAGCAAACAGTATCTGGCTCCAAATTATTCATGTAAAAACTGTGAAACCTTTCATTTTACATTTCTTTGGGATGGCAGGAGAGGGCATGGGGAATGGGGGAGCAAAAGGAACATTGCTAATAGAAAAGAATAAATTGAAGGATGTCAGTTCTGCAGTTAACACGCTGCTTGTCACCCTTCAGCAGAGACTGAAACCCTGCAAGTCTTAGAGAGTTGCTCCTCCCAGACAACCTAGGGACTTTGTCTCAGTTTGGAGTCATTGATGCAAAGATTTTGTTCAGATACTTTGTTTTCCTCTCACATGGAATCAACAAGAATGTTTTCAAGGGCAAGTGGGTGTTTTGATAAGTTTGGGTGTGAGAGTCTATGAATTGGCTTCCTTCAGGTTGAGCAGGGACCTTGGTGAAGCAAGTGGGGTGTGAGCTTGTGCTCAGACCACTGATTCACTTATACAGCTATCCATTTCCTTTAAAAATAATAAAAAGACTTTCTTTAGCAGATTTGCAATGAATTTCCAGCCTCAGGTGAAGCCAGACTATGAAACGTAACACACCAAAATGATTCAGCTTTGTGTTACTTTGACAGAATCTTTAAATTTGGCGTAACCATTTTGATCAGACCCCTGGCTCCCCACACCGTCAAGCTTGCCTGGAACCTGTTCACACCTGTGTCCCCTCATCTGGACCAGTGTACCCAGAACAAAGCAGGGGTTCAATAAATAGTATTTGTTGAGCAAGAAGAACAGTAGCAACAGCAGTAACAAAAATAGATAGGAAGAGTCAAACAATAAAAAACTCTTTGAATTAGTTCAGAGAACACTTCAAAGAAGATGGAGTTATAATTAAAATCTTTTGTTATGACTCATGTTCCAGAAACTTCTAAGGTACTTGTTAATTTCCAACATGCTAAGTTCTTATTTTATAGATAATCTGTTTATGCTTCTGCATGCGTGTGCAATCAATAAAGAGTTATCTGTCATCTCTGGGCCATAGAAAAGAAGTCCAAACTGTGAATACTTCTTATATTAAAACAAAGAAGATATGCTCTGTGAGGCACTGGTATACATTGTAGGACACTTAATTATGGTTATATTAACAATTCTAGTATATGCCATCCTTATCAGACTAGTATCTGTTCCCCAACTATTTTCATCTCTTCCATTTTGTAGGTTGTTTCATGAAAACAAGCTGTTACAATGTAACACCTTGAGAGTGGTTATGGCACTGGTTCCTGAGTTCCCCGTTAGACTGACAGGGCCTCTTTGGTTAGAGTGACTCACTGGATCACTGCTATTCCCATGGGTTTATTTAGAAAAGAAAGATGAGAAAGAGTGATGATTTCACTTCTGAACAATAACATGTTAGAATACCAGGGATAACTTTATATATCATCATCATTTTGTTTTTATCTTATACTTCCAGCTAAAATGAAAATGAGCTGATGTCGTTGGATTACATGATAAATAGCATTAGGTGGACGAAAAAGCTCAAGGTGAAAATAGAGAGGTTCTGTGTGAGTGAGGTGAATATGAAGAACATAAAGCAAAATTTATAGCATGAATGTTTCCCCATCTGTGGTCATTCAGTTGCCGACTGGTGGAGGCAAGATTCAAACACAGTTCTGTCTGACTCCTAATCATATGTTCTTCACTGGAACATTCAGCCTCTACACCTGTAAAATGGGGTATTGTGAGGCATTGTGAGAATTAAGTACGTTTGTTCTTTGCATAAAGTCCAGAGCATAAGTTGTTTGATTTTATCATTGTCTTTATGTACACACACTTCCCTTTCTCTGTGACATTCTCTTTTCTCTCTGTGCAATGCATTTCTCCTGTGATTCCTATTTTCCTTTTTACCATGTATCTTCTAAGGCACTTAACCTTCTGTGTTTCAATAATTTCCCTCCAAATTATGTTGATTTTTCAAGATTCCTATGAAAATTCAGATTTGGAGGGTCCAAGGCAATGTCTGGAAATCTGTATTATTTTTAGCAAGACCCAGTGAATGTATCTATCTGTCTGTCTATCTTTCCATCCATCCATTTAGCAGCAGCAGCATCACTGGTCTTCATTTCTGCAGTTCAATTGGTATTTATGAGGTATAATTAAAATCCACTATAAATTTTTAAATTAAAAATTATAATAAAAATAACATTGCCATTAATCCCCTTGAAATGCCTCCCTCACTTTAAAAATCCATCTACCCATTCATTGTCTTTGCCACTTTCTGAAGCAGTTGGGAAAGTCCTCTTTTGTGGATGTCTACAAGATGCGATAAAAATGCTGCTGCTGAGTGTTCCTCAAAGAAAGCAGGCTTGAAAAACCTTAAAGATATTTTATCCATTATATTAACTGCATATGGCATGGCAGGCTTTCAGCCTGTTCCCCAAAGTCAAAATGACCATGAAAGGTAAATATTCTGAACTGAAATTGAAAGTGTACAACATCATGTTTTGAGATACATACACAATGTGCAATGATTACTACAATCAAATTAACATCACTTCACATATGTATAACAATTCTTAATTTTTTCTACTTAGAAACATAATAGCACAGTTTGTTTGTGTTTGTATGTATGTATGTATGTATGTATTTTGAGACAAGGTCTTGCTTTGTAGTTCAGGCTGGCACTGAGCTCACTATGTTGCCCAGGCTAGCCTTGAATTCTTGGCAATCCTCCTGCCTCTGCCTCTTGAGTGCTGGGATTACAGGCATGAGCCACCACATCCAGCATTGTGGTACCAGAGATCAAACTCAGGATCTTGCACTTGTGAGGTGGACACCAGAACCACTGAGCTAAATCCCTGGCCCAATAGTAGAAGTTTTTTAAAGCTATCAAAAACATTCTCATCATCTCAGTCTCAGACACAGATTTAAAAAATTGAACACTATTCTAAACAATTTCCTGATATTTTCATACAATAAAAATTTTGCAATGCCATATGTACTGTTCTGTAACCTGCTATTTCACATAACAGACTGTAGTGGACAAGTTTTTCACCTCTATAAATATATATCAACATCCTGTCTCAACTATATAATTAATAACTTTTTTCTATCCCCTATTACCCTCCCTTACTCTCCTTCTTATTTCCTTCAATTTGTCTAATAATAGTTTCCCTTTTACTTTCATGTCATCTGTTTTTAGATTTCATATATTAGGAACAACAGGCAATGTCTGCTTTTCTGAATACAGCTTATTTCACTTAACATGATGATCACCACTTCCATCCACTGCCTTACAGATGATAAAATTCCATTTTTCTTTGTTACTGAATAATTCCCTATTTAATATGCATATCATATTTTCTTTAGCCATTCATTGATTGATGGACACTGAGGCTGGCTGTAAATTGTGCCTCAATAAAGGGATATAGAGTATGTTGACTTAAAATCCTTCTGGTATATATTAAGAAAGGACACAGTTGGATCAAAGGGTAGCTCTATTTTAGGGTTGTTTTTTCATTTTTATTATTCCAAAATAAAATACCCTACTTACTAGTTGTCATCTCCAATCTCTCTCCATTAAGCCCAGGCAACCACAGAACTACTCTATATCCTTCATAGATTTTCCTTTGGTGGAAGTTGATTTATTATTATTTCAAAATAAACATTTTTAGCAACAATAAAGAACTTAACATATCCAAAGAAATGGAAATCATGCAAAGTGATCTCTCATTCCATACTGGAGTGAAGCTAGAAATTAACAGCAGAAGCTTAGAAATTAGAATATAGTAACTTTTCCCTCTCTCTTTTCTATTAACTTTTTCATATAATGGAAACTCTGCAGTGTTCAAGCTTGTGTGTCTCATTTGTTTCACTTAAAATTATGGTTTCAAGGTACATTTATTTTTCTACAGGTGCCTTGAGTTTGTCTTTCTTTATAACAGAGTATCCCTCTGTTGTATACTAAATACTACATTTTGTTTATCTTTTCATCTGTTGATGGGCATGCAGGGTGTTTCTAAGATTTAGCTATTTTGAATTGTGCTGCTATAAACATAGTTATACATACATCACTGTGGGGTGATCTTTTGAATTATGTTGGGAAGATACCAAAAAATGGGGATAGTTCCTCTTGAAAGTTTTCTTACCATTGGGGGTGGGGTTCCTGGGGCCCAAACTCATGACCTTGTGCTTACAAGGCAGGCCTGGCACCACTGAGCTAAATCCCTGGCTCCTTTACCATTTTTAACAAGTGGTATGAACTCTTGGATGAATGATCATCTTTAATAGGTAACCAATCATTAAAGGTAATATTAGGATCAATTCCATTGGTGGTTCTTATGATTAATTAAGTTGGGGGAAACTGTCTATTAGATGATGTACTCCCTGAACGTAGACAGGTTGTTATGATTTAGATCTAAAATGTCCTTATTTGTGTTTGAAAGGTGATTGGATCATGGGCTTTATATTCTAGGTGAACTAGTCCACAGATGAGTTCATAGCTGACTTGGTATCGGGAGGTAGGGCTTGGTTAGAGGAAGGTTCTGGAGTATGACCTGTACTGTACTGTATTCCTTTCTGGGTCTGCTCTTCTCTCTTTGCTCCCTGGCTGCCATAGGTTGAGCACCTTTTTCTCCAGTTTCCTACTCTGCCATCCTATTTTTGCCCTGGAGATGGCTGATTATATATTAAAACTATTAGCTCAAATCAACTTTTTTCTTTTAGTTGTTGATATCAAGCATTTTTTCCGAGAAACAAAAATGTGACTAAGACATAGATCTTACTGATCTTTCTGTTTATATTATGTGCTTGATAAATGTGTATGGTATGAATTAATTATTTAACTTCAAGCGGGCTCTGTAGGGCCATTCCAAAGACAGTAGACAAAGACTGGTGATGGACTGGAGGCCACTGTTCTGAGGAAAAAGCTAACAACTAAGGCTCAGAGGCCAAGAAATGGAGCAGTATTTGGGGAGTAGCAAGCAGTCCAGTTGTTTGGCTCAGGGTACATGCAGTGGGAGAAAAGTTGGAGAACTCTACTTAGATCATGTGACAAAGCCTTTGAACTCTAGGGCCTGAATGCCATTGATTTTGGCTGGCAGTAGAGGGTCCCTGAAGGCTCTTGAGAAAGAGTGATGCAATGGAAGCTGTGCATCTTGAAGATTTATCTGAAAACAGCATTAAGTCCTGACTGAAGAAAGACAGGAGATTAAAAAGATACCACTTCAGTGGCTTTGGAGTAATCCATGAAGATAATGAAAGTCTGAACTAAAGTGGCAGAGGGGGAGGATTCAAGAGGCATTCAGAGTTATTGATCATTTCTCCAACCATAACACAGATAATACCATCCTGTGTCTCATTCCTGTCTATTTTTATCACTGACACTATAGGTAGCTATAGTGTGATCATATTTTTACAGTGAATTCATCAAATGCTCATAGACCCTGAGCTTCCCAGAAATGTGAAATGTTTAGGTAATTTACCAAACTGATAGAATTAAGATAGAATTAAATAATCCAATAGAATAAAAACAAAATAACTGAAGAACCTTGTTGACTGGAAACAGCAACTTCCCAGAAAGACATCTATTTCATTAAAAATGAAGTTCAGGAGGCCATGCTGATTTGATATCTTCCTATAAAACACATTTTCAGCTTTTTCCCCCCAAATACCTCCTACTCTCATAAATTAATACAATTTAAGTTAGAAATTTCTCTGGGAAAGAAATAAAGTACAGTGGATGTCTGCAATGTGTATGAAGCAATTATCTTGAATAGCATTAATTGACCAGGTGCAGTTAATCAGTATCCGTGCAATTAGAATGTTAAAACCACAGAGCCTAACAACTTCTCACAAAAGAGAATGGTTTCAAAGCTTTTTAAAATTTTGCTGATAGTCTCAGTGGGGAGTTCATCTTCCTGGAATTCCTTGCTTCTTTCCTTCTCCAAAGACACAGAGGAGCCCTTTAGTTCATGGAAAGTCATTTCTACCCCCAGCTCCAAGGAAAAAACAGAAGATCTATGCTATGATAATTAACGTTTTCCATCATCTGTTTCTAATATCAAATATTTCTATTTCCACTGTGAATGATTCAGAATTCATGGCTTGAGACAGGGAACCTATAGAAGATGACTAGCTTAATTGGATAAAATAATGATATTTATATATATTTTTAAGTTGAGTTTATTGGTACAGTTTACATATACATTATCAACATTAAGAAATTGTACATGACATATCTTGATTCTCAGTTTTGCCCCTTTCTCCTGCCCACCCTACCACCCCCTCGATTCCCTATATAGTTAAGCTTTGTTTCCAATTTTTTGTTTTTACTATCAAATTTTTCTTTCTCTTATTTTATTTTCACCTAAACCCCCGTTCCCTTTTCCCGTTGAACATTTTTATCTATCCATATGTCTGTCTCCCAGAGAGGCACACACTGTTCCTGAGGTGCCTTGCCTGAGCCTGTCTGTAGTTTTCAGGTTAAGATGGAGTCTGGTCATATTGCCCACAGTTGAGTCAGATCAAACCAGTTCAGACCAGCTCAAATCAGTTCAGACCAGATCAACCTGGTCCGGACATGATGGAAAGAGTACAGGCCATATCAAACTGGTTCAGATGAGATCAATCAAATTCAGACCACATCCAACTAGTTCAGATGAGATCAAACGATTTCAGATGGAATGGATCAAATGAGTTGAAACTGGTTAGACTGTCAAAAACCAGTTCAGACAGGATTGCACTGGATCAAACTAGTTTAGACCAGCTCAAACCAGTTCAGAGAGGCTGAAAACAGTTTAGACCAGCTCAAATCAGTTGAAATGGGTTTAGACCAGCTAAAACCAGTTTAGAACAGCTCAAAATGGTTTAGACTGGTTCAAATTAGTTTAGAACGGCTCAGTTTCGAACTGATTTACTCTGGCTCAAACCAGTTCAAATTGGTTCAGACTGATTCAAACTGGTTTAGACTGGTTTATACCGTTTCAAACTGGTTTACATTGGCTCAAATCATTTCAAACTGGATTAGGCTGGTACAAAGTGATTAGACAGGTTCAATGTTTAGACCATCTCAAACCAGTTCAGACTGGCTCGCTCAGACCAGTTCAAACAGGCTCAAAATAATTCAGACCAGATGAAACTGGTTTAGAACAGTTCAAACCAGTTCACACAGGTTCAAACTGTTTCAGATAGGCTCAAACCGGTTTAGACCAGTTCAGACGAGCCTAAACAGGTTTAAACTGGCTCAAACTGGTTTAGACCAGTTCAGACTGGATTAGACCAGTTCAAACTGGTTCAAACCAGTTGAGACTGGCTCAAATCAGTTCAGACCGGTTCAAACTGGATTAAACGGTTTAAAAATGATTTAGACTGGCTCAAACCGGTTTAGACCAGTTCAGATGGGTTGAAAGTGGTTGAGAAAGGATCAAACCAGTTTAGAGCAGTTCAGAACAGTTGAAACCAGTTTAGAACACTTCAAACTGGTCAAAACTGGTTCAGACCGGTTTAGACAGCTCAAACCAGTTCAAACTGGTTGAGACCATCTCATACCGGTTTAGACCAGTTCAAACTGGTTTAGACTGGCCCAAATTGGTTCACAGCTGTCAGGCCAGACCAAATTGGTTGAGGCAGGTTTAAGCCAGTTTAGAGGGGTTCAGACCAGTTTATACCAGTTTCGAACAGTTCAAAGGGGTTCAAACTTTCAGACCAATTTAGACCGATTCAAACTAGTTCAGACCGGCTCAAACCAGTTTAGATAGGCTCAAACTGGCTCAGACCGGTTCAAACTGGTTGAAACGAGCACAGACCAGTTTAGGTTCAGACCAATTCAAACTGTTTTAGACCTGTTTGAACTGCATCAAACCAGTTCAGGCCAGTTCACACCAGTTCATGCCAGTTTTGACTGGATCAAACTGGTTTAGAACTGTCAGACTGGTTCAGACCAGCTCAAACCAGTTTAGACTGGTTCAGACTGGTAGAGACAAGCTCAAACCAGTTTAGACTGGTTAAAACAGGCTCATACCAGTTTAGACCTGTTCAACCCGTTCAAACCGGTATAAACTGGTTCAGACCAGTTCAGACTGGTTCAGACTGGTTCAGGCCTGTTTAGACAAGTTCAGACTGGCTTATGTTGGTTTAGGCTAGTTCAAACCAGTTCAGACCAGCTCAAACTGGTACAAATGGGTTCAGACCAGCTTAAACTGGTTCAGGCCAGTTCAAACTGGTCGAGACATGCTCAAACTGGTTTCAACTGGTTTGGAACAGTTTATACCACTTTGAACCTGTTCAGACAGGCTCAAACCAGTTCTGATCAATTCAAACTGGATTAGACTGGTTCAAAATGGTTTGAACTGGTTCAGAGCAGTTAAAACAGGTTCAGACAGGCTCATACCTATTTATATCGGTTCAAACTGGTTCAGACCGATTTACAACAGTTCAAGCCAGTTCAAACCATTTCAGACAGGCTCAAAGCCAGGCTCAGACAGGCTCAAACTGGTGTAGACCGGTTCTGACCTGTTCTAACTGATAGAGAACTGGTCAGACCGGTTTAGTCTGGTTCAGACCAGTTCAAACTGGTTTAGAATGGCTCAAACAGGTTCAGATTGGTTCAGACCAGCTCAAATGGGGTTAAACTGGTTCAAACAGGTTAAAATTGGTTGAGACCAGGTTAAACTGGTTCATATCAGCTCACACCAGTTCAAACAGGTTTTGACCCACTAAAACCAGTGTAGACCTGTCCAGACCGGCTCAAATGCGTTTTAACCACTAATTTAAACTGGTTGAGACCAATTCAGACCAGTTCAAACCAGTTTTGACCAGTTCAAACTAGTTTAGACCGGTTCAGACCAGTTCAAACAGGATTGAACTGGTTCAAGCAGGTTCAGACTGGTTCAAATCAGTTCAAACCTGTTCAAACTGGTTCAGACTGGCTCAAACCGGTTCAGACTGGTTCAAAGTGGATTAGGCCACTTCACAATGGTTTAGACCAGCTCAAACCAGTTCAGGTCAGTTCAAACTGGTCAGAGAGATGCTTAAACCAGTTTAGACTGGTTCAGGCCTGTTCAAACCTGTTTAGACTAGTTCAAACCGGTCCAGAAGGCTCAAAGTTTAGACCAGTTCAACTGGCTTAGACCGGCCCCAACCTATTTACACTGATTCAAACTGGTTCAGAACAGTTTAGAACAATTCAAACCAGTTCAAACAGGTTTAGACTAGCTCAGTTGAAACTTGTTTAGGACAATGCAAATTGGTTCAGACTGGTTCAAGCCAGTTGAGACCTGCTCAAACTGGTTTAGACCGGTTCAAACTGGTTTAGACCAGTTCAAACCAGTTTAGACAGAAGGCTCAAAGTAATTTAGACAGGTTCAGACCAGGTCAAACTGGTTGAGAATGGCTTAAACCAACTTAGACTGGCTCAAAGTTGCTCAGACCAGTTCACGCAGGTTCAAACTGAGACAGCCTCAAACCAGTTCAGACTGGCTCAAATGGGTTTAAGCCAGATCAAACAGGTTAAAACTCGTTGAGACTGGCTCAAACAGGTTGAGGCCAGTTCAGACCAGAGTAGTCCAGTTCAAACCAGTTCAGAACAGCTCAAACCGGTTTAGACTTGTTCAGATGAGTATACCAGTTCAAACCAGTTTAGACCTTTTCAAACTGGTTGAGACCAGCTCAAACTGGTTTAGACTGGTTCAGACAGGAGTAGACCAGTTCAAACCGGTTCAGATGATTTCAAACCAGTTCAGACCAGCTCAAACTGCTTCAAATTGGTTTAGACCAGTTTAGATCAGCTCAAACCGGTTCATACCAGTTTAGACCAATTTAAATAGGTTCAAACCAGTTTAGACCTTTTCAGACCATTTCAAACTGATTTAGACAGGCTCAAACCGGTTTAGACTTATTCAGACAGGCATAGACCAGTTCAAACCGGTTCAGGCTGGCCCAAACCAGCTCAAATTGGTTGAGACCATTTTAGACCATTTCAAACAGGTTTAGAATTGTTTAAACCAGTTCAAACCAGTTTAGCCCTATTCAAACCAGTACAAGCTGGTTCAGGCTGAATCAAACCGGTTCAAACTGGTTCAAACTGGTCGAGACATGGTCAAACAAAGTACGACCGGTTCAGACCAGTTTATGCCAGTTCGAACCTGTGCAGACCAGCTCAAACCGGTTCAGACCGGTTCAAACTGCTTGAAACAAGCTCAAACTGGTTTGGGTGGGTTCAGACAAGTTCAAAGTTGTTAAAACCAGTGCAGGCAGTCTCAAACCAGTTTAGGCCAGTTCAAACTGGTTTAGACTGGCTTAAACTGATTTAGACCTGTTCAGACCAGTTCAAACCGGTTCAGACCAAGTTAGACCAGTTCAGACCATTTCAATACACTCGAGGTCGGTTCAAACCAATTCAGACCATTTAAAACAGGTTTAAACTAGCTCAGACCAGTGGAAACTGGTTTAGGACAGTGCAAATTGGTTCAGACTGGTTCAAGCCAGTTGAGACCTGCTCAACCTGGTTTAGACCGGTTCAAACTGGTTTAGACCAGTTTAAACCAATTCAAAGGTGTTGAAGCCTGTTTAGAACCGTTCAATCTTGTTTAGACTGGTTCAGAGCAGTTCATACCAGTTCAGATTAGTTGAGGCTGGTTTAGACCGGTTCAGGCTTGTTGAAACCAGTTCAAACTGGTTTAGGCTGCTTCAAACCTGTTTAGACCAGCTCAGATTGGTTCAGACCTGTTTAGACCAGTTCACACCGTTCAAAGTGGTTCACATTTGTTCAAACCAGTTCAAACAGTTTCAAACTGGCTCAGACTGGCTCAGATTGGTTTAGACTGGTTCAAACTGGCTCAAACTAGTTCAGACTGGTTTAGAATGGTTTAAACTGGTCCAGACCAGTTTGAACTCTTTTAAACTGGTTTAGACTGGCTCAATCTGGTTCAAACTGGTTCAGACCGGTTCAGACCATTTGAAACCAGTTGAGACTGTTTCAAAGTGGTTTAGACCATTTCAAACCTGTTCAGACCAGCTCAAACTGGTTCACACTGGATCTAACCAGTTCAGAAAGGATCAAACTGGATCAAACCGGTTCAGACCAGCTCAACTGGATCAAACTGGCTCAAACTGGTTCAGACCATCTCAAACAGCTTCAGACTGGCTCAAATCTGTTCAGACCTGATTAGACTGGCTCAAACCGTTTTAAACTGAATCAAACCAGTTTAGACCAGATCAAACTGGCTTAGACCGGCTCAAACCAGCTCAAACTGGCTCAAACGGGTTCAGACAATCTCAAACTGGTTCAGACTGGCTCAAATCTGTTCAGACCTGATTAGGCTGGATCAAAGCTGTTTAGACTAGATCAAACCAGATCGAACCTGCTCAAACCCATTCAGACCAGCTCAAACTGGTTCAGACTTGATCTAACCAGTTCAGACTGGCTCATACCAGATCAAAGCAGTTCAGACTGGCTCAAACCTGTTCAGACTGGATTAGACCAGCTCAAACCGGTTTAGACCAGATCGAACTGGCTCAAACCTGTTCAGAGCAGCTCAAAGCAGTTCAGACTGCATCAAACTGGTTCAGAGACAATCAAACAAGTTCAGACCACCTCAAACTGGTTCAGACAAGATCCTACTGGCATATTATTTATTTATTTAGGCTTTTGTAGCCTAGGCTGACCTCCATCTCTGGAATCCTCCTGCTTCAATCTCCCAAATGCTGGGCCAACTGGCCTGAAGTTGGGGATTTTGTAAGGCATTAAAGTGTGGGGAAAGGGCTTCATGATTGAATGTGGATTTCTCTGCAGTTCTTTTTCCTGGATGTCTTAATCTTTCAGGTATGCCCACATTGTAACCGAAGTTGTTCATCGACCGTGCGTGTGAACCAGTCACTTTGGCCTCAAACAAGGCCTTTCCTCACTGGCAAAGAGACACATTCTTTTTTTAATCTCAGTCATTGTGGTCAGGGTGAGTGCATTGTTTTCTGACTGCTACACAGAGCTGGACAGGACTGCTTTGGGGGAATTGCTGCTGCAGGTTCTCACCCTTTTGTTGTCAAGAACTGACCACCACATGGGGCATTCATTGTCTCATTTGAGTGCTACAACTTCTGTTTCATGGTACTAGGCATTGAACTGATGGCCCCACACATACTAAGCAAACAGTTAATCAGTGAGCTACATCTCTAGTCTTTTTTTTTTTTTTTTTTTTTTTTTTGCTTTTGAGACAGGGTCTCGCTTTGTAGTTCAGGCTGGCCCTGAGCTCATTATGGTGCCCAGGCAAGCTGCCGTGAACTCAGCAATCCTCCTGTCCCTGCCTCCCGAGTGCTGGGATAACAGGCGTGAGCCAGCACGTCCAGCATTGTGGTATGCGGCGTTGATTGTTGGTGGGCATGTCTCCACGCCCAGCATTATATGTGGTTACTGGGGATCGAACTCAGGACCTTGCACTTGCGAGGCAGGTGCCAGAACCACTGAGCTAACCCTCCGGCCCCCGACTAGTCTTTTTTTTTTTTTTAACTTTCAGACAGGGCCTTGCTAAATTGCCTAGACTGACTTCAAACTTGTGATCCTCCTTCCTCAGCCCCCTAAGTAGCTGGAATTACCATTGTGCAACCCCACATCCTGCTGTTAGCTTGATCTTTTCCATTTAGAAAAGCCCAGAGTCACAGGGGTTATAGTACTGTCACAGCTAGGGAGTGCTAGAGCTTTGAATATTTACAGTTGAAAATTGGAGTGGTGTTTTTTGTTTTTGTTTTTGTTTTTGTTTTTAGACAGGGTCTTATTATGTAGCCCAAGCTAGCCTGGAACTTATAGCAGTCCTCCTGCCTCAGCCTCTAGAGTGCTGGAATCACAAGTGTGTGCCACCATGCCTGGTTTAGTGTTGGTTGTATTAGCCCAGGGATCATCACTGTCTGCTCTGGATACTTTTTCTTTCTAGATCCCAGAGAATCAAGATCCTGAGGCTTCTTTATGAATTATTCCCAGGGCTGTGCCACCAGAGTTATTTGAATCCATTTGTGCTATACCTTATCTTCTGTATTGCTTATCTGCTGTTGCATAACATGTTACTGCTGGCTACTTAGTAATTCACATATTAATACTGTGGGCTCAGCTCTGTGGGTCAGGAGTCCGGGGTCACTGGGGCTGTGTTCTCTGGTGCAACCCATGGGCTCTATGTGCAAGAGCTGTTGATGTGGGTCAAATTCGATTTCTCACTGGGACCCTGGCTTCTTGCCACCTGTTGGCTGGAGATGGGCCTCCACGGTCTGGGACATATACAGTTTTGAGAGGCAGATTGTGTTGACATGTGACCTCATCCAGTACTGTAGAGCTATTTACAGAGGCAGGTGAGGTGGTGCACTCCTGTAATCCTGGCACTCAGGAGGCTGAGGCAGGAAGATGGCTGCAAGTTGAACACCAGCCTAGGCTATATAGTGAGTTCAAGGTCAGCTTGAACTACATAATGAGGCCTTGTCTCAAAAAATAAATGTAGGGCTGGGGATTTAGCTCAGTGGTCCTGGCATCTGCATGGCAAGTACAAGGTCCCAAACTCAATGCCTGGTAACCACATACCACACAATCAGTACCACACAGAAGAATACTGGGCTTGGTGGCTCACACCTGTAATCCTAGCACTCAGGAGGCAGAGGCAGGAGGATTGCTGTGAGTTCAAGGCCAGCCTGGGCTACATGGTGAGTTCAGGGCCAGTTTGGACTACAAATCAAGACCCTGTCTCAAAAAACAAGCAAGCAAGCAAACAAACCCTCACAACAGGAATATATATATATATATATATATATATATATATATATATATATATAT
>PVIC010041885.1:0-16010 GCA_004025085.1 Thryonomys swinderianus | reverse complement strand
CCCAGCAATCCACCTGTCTCTACCTCCCGAGTGCTGGGATGACAGGCGTGAGCCACCACACCCGGCATTGTGGTATGCGGTGTTGATTGTTGGTCGGTGTGTCTCCACGCCCAGCATCATATGTGGTTACCGGGGATCGAACTCAGGACCTTGCGCTTGCGAGGCAGGCGCCGGAACCACTGAGCCAACTCTCCGGCCCAATGAAAAGCTGTCTTGAGATGGGGTCTCATACTAAGCTCCCCAAGCTGGGCTGGGCCTGCAGCCCTCGGCCTCAGCCCCCCAGGAGCACGTGTGCGTGAAGGGCGTGGGGTCTGTGCGTGCCCCACCCCTTCCGCCCACTCAGACCGCTCACCCTCGCCCCGCCCGGAAGTAGCCACGGGGGCAGCCACACCGGAAGCCGCCCTCAGCGTTGGAGCAGCCGTAGCTGCAGGGGCTGCTTTGCCCGGCACACTCGTCCACGTCCCGGCAGCCCCCGAGGTCCTGGTCGAAGTCAAAGCCTGAGGGGCAGACGCAGCGGAAGCTGCCCAGGGTGTTGTGGCAGGAGGCACTGCCGCAGGGGGTGGGTGACGCTGCGCACTCGTTCTCGTCTGCGGAGGGGGAGGAGGAGCGAAACGGTGGAGCGAGATTCGGCGGGCACCGCAGAGGCCCCACCCCCGAAGTCCAAGGTCGCGGCTGCAGGAGCTCGCTGGGAACCTGACTTCAGCTGTCTTCCTCCGGGCCTTGCCCTCCTTACCCGTCAAGCTCCTGCCCCAATACCTGGCGATTCTCCTTCAATGTGGCTCTCAAAACGTCTCCTAAATCCTGAGTGGTGGGCTGCTCTGTACCAGCTGTCTTGCCCTCAGCCCTGTGATACAGGGCCTGGGTCATTCTCTGCGGTGGGGCTGGCCTTATACTGTGGGTCGCTGAGCAGCATTCCTGGCTCTGTCCTCCCCATAACCCCTGGTCGTGTTTAACTACTAAAATGCCTCTGAGGGGACCCCCCCCCCCCCAGTGCTGAGGATTAAACTCAAGGCCTTCAGCATGCCTGCCAAGCACTCACCACTGAGCTACACCTCCAGGCCCTTTTATTTATTTATCTTAGTATTTTGAGGCAGGGTCTCACTAAATTCCTTGGCCTGGCCTTAAACTTCCAAATCTCCTTAGCCTCCTGAGAGGCTGGGATTACAGGCATGCATCTCCACACTGGGCTTCAAAATGTCCCTTGGGGGTCGGAGGGTTAGCTCAGTGGTTCCAGTGCCTGCCTCGCAAGCACAAGGTCCTGAGTTCAATCCCCAGTAACCACATACAATGCTGGACGTGGAGACTCACGCCCACCAGCCATCAATACCACATACCACAGTGCCGGGTGTGGTGGCTCAGGCCTGTAATCCCAGCACTTGGGAGGCAGAGGCAGGAGGATTGCTGAGTTTGAGGCTTGCCTAGGCTACATAGTAAGCTCAGGGCCAGCCTGAACTACAAAGCGAGACCCTGTCTCAAAAAAAAAAAAAAAAAAGTCCCTTGGGAGGCAAAATGGTCCTTAATGGAGAACCCAATTAGCAGCTCAAGGAAAAGTTTCCTTTGCTGGGGTGGGGTCTTTGTGAGCTCATTTCAGCACCCTTAGGGCCTGGAACAGGGCGAATCCTTGGGGAAGAGTTGGGGAGAGAAGGGGTAAGTAGGCAGAAAGAATGAAAGGATCACCAGCAAAGGCCAGGAATTTGTGGCATCTCTGAGAGCATGGGGATAAAGGCCTTAGGGGAGTGTGGCATGGCAAGACAGACCACCCTAAATGACAGGAGGAGGGCAGAGAAGGCAGTGCCATTGCAACAGGTATGGTAAAGATGAGGTATACATGCCTGTCCTTACTGTACATTGCTGCACCCATAGCAGACATCACTAATCAATGCCAGCATTCATTCCCCTGCTAATCACTAATCTGTCACTGCACTCTGTATGTGCCCCTCACAACAGACAACACTAATCAACCCCAGCATTCTTTCCCTGGTAGTCATTAAGCAATTGGTGGATTCTTTCCACTCCATCCATGGCAGGTATCACTAATCAAACACTGATCCTCTCCAGTCACCCACGGCAAACATCAACCCACCACAACATTCTTTCCTCTGTCCCTATCACAAACATCGCTAGTCACTGCACTCTCCATTTCACCCATGGAAGACATCACTAGTCAATCACTGCCCTCTTTCCCAGTAATCACAGACATGGTGTCAAATCTTTCTCACTTCCTGGCCACTACTCTCCAAGATCAAGACTTGAACATTACATCATGTTCGCTTAGCTGCCCCTGGCTGGTTTTCCTCCTCACCCGTGCCACTCACCCACACACTGTGCCCACCGGGAGTGCTGGCTGAAGCCCTGGGGGCAACGGCAGCGGTAGCCCCCCACCTCATTCTGACAGCCGTGACGGCAGCGATGGGGTCCATCACATTCGTCTATGTCTAAGACATAAAAAGCCAAGGAGAGGGGCTTAGCTGGTGGCTCTCCGGACTCCTCCCAGCCTCTCCCACTCAGGGCAGCTCTACCTTTGCAGCCGTGGCCTGAGCTGTCCAGAGCGAAGCCTTGGTGGCACTCACAGCGGAAGCTGCCTGGGACATTGAGGCAGCGTCCATGGGCACCACATGGGCCAGGCTGGGCCGCACACTCATCACTGTCTGCAGAGAATGGAAAATGAGCAGGGCTTCTCCGTGGGCAGGGAATGCCTAAGGGGTGGCACCACGCTACATGGCTTCGGGCAAGTCACTCGCCCTGTCTATGCCTGTTTCTCCCTCCTCTGTGCAGTAAGAATGGTACAGTTCCTTTCTCACAGAATTGCTGCCAGTATTTGTGAGGGCACGGTTAAAGCACTTTGCTTGAGTCTTATTTTTCCCCGTTCTTTTTTTTTTTAATTATTTTTAAAATTTTGAAACAGGGTCTTGCTGAGTTGCTAAATTGCCCAGCCTAGTCTCACATTGGCAATCCTCCTGCCTCAGCTGCTCAGAGGGCTGGGACCCCAAAGTGAGAGCTAGCACACCTGGCTCATCTCCTCTTGAAACTGCAATCTGGGTGAATGACCTCCCCTCTGGTCTCCGTTTTCCTGAGCTACAACATGGAGATGGTTGATACCTCTTTTGGGGATTTTTGGACAAGAGTTAAATTAGCTGCACATAGGGCTTAGGGCCATACCTGATAAAGGAGTGAAAGATTATCAAAACCCTTCATAGACTGGAGATGTGGTTCAGTGGTAGAGTGTGTACTTACACGTGTAAGGGCCCAAGACCCAGCACCACACACACAAACAAAACAAACCAGGTGTGGCAGTGCACATCTGCTACCCCAGCACTCTGGGAGGCTGAGGCAGGAGGATCTAAAGTTGGAGCCAAGGTTGGGCAACTTATGACCAAGAAAGACTCTGTTTCAAAATAAAAAATAAAAAGAGCTAGGGATGTAGTTCAGTGTCAGGGCCCTGGGTTCAGAATTAGGAGTTCCTCCTAATTCTGTTTTCATTTTGTTTTTACCTTTACATTCTAAACACCTTCTAACATATTTATTAAGTCTGTGTCCAGTCTGATTCTCTGTAGGAAGTTCTACCATGGTAGTGGCCCCTACTCTCCTGAACCCCTGGGATCTGTTTCTGTAGCCAGAGAGTAAATATTTTTGCCTCTATTAAAAGACTGGACTCGCCGGGCGTGGTGGCTCAACGCCTATAATCCCAGCACTCAGGAGGCAGAGGCAGGAGGATTGCTGAGTTCAAGGCTTGCCTGGGCTGCATAGTGAGCTCAGAGCCAGACTGAACTACAAAGCGAGACCCTGTCTCAAAAAAAAAAAAAAAAGAGTGGACTCTATCATCACAATGCAAATGCAGCCACTGATGATAGGTAAAGTGAGCATGGCTGTGTACCAATAAAACTTTATTAGCAAAATCAAGCAGGGGGCCTGTTGCAACTGGTGAGCTGTACTTGGCTTCCTCTGACTGGAAACTGGAAGCATCCCTGGTACAAAGTAGATGCTCAGAAGATGGTAGATGAGTAAGGGGGACCCTGAGGAGGCTATGCTGACTGGGCCCAGCCTCTGGGCGAGATCAGGTTCCCTGGCACAAGAGAGTGGCAGATGCCCTTGTGGTTTTTGGCTTCTAAACCAACTTCCACTTTGGACAGTGTGGACCCCTCGGACCTCCAGAGCACTCTGGTGAGGGCCAAAGGGAGAGGCCAGGGCCCAGGCCAGAGGGAGTTCTGAGAGGGGCTCCCAGCACCCCAGGGTGAGGAAGGAGGGTGTGAGATGCCCCCAAGATGAGCCCCGAGGAAGCAAGCAGTTTGTCCCAGTCACCCTCGTGTCCCTGATGTCTGGCACACACTGGGTGGGCACCTGATATGTCTCGGGTGACCAAAGGCACGAAGGCTGGGGTAGTGTGCCATCTGCCATAGGAGGGCCTGACGCACTCACCGAAGCAGGCCTGGTGATGCTGAGTGAAGCCCGGGGGACAGCGGCAGGCGAAGGCCCCGATGGTGTTGACGCACAGGAACTGGCAGTTGTGCTGCCGGGAGGAGCACTCGTCCAGGTCTGCGGCACAGAGGCCAGGCTCAGGGGGCGTGGCCCGGGCTTGGGGCGTGGCCCGGGTGCCCTGGGGGCGGGACTGGGCGTGGCCCGGACAGGGGTGTGGCCGGGTACAGTCTGGGAGGTGTGGGGAGAGGACGTCACCTTTGCAGGTCCTGCCATCTTCCTCCAGTAGGTAACCCCGGGGGCAAGTGCACAGGAAGCTGCCTTCTGTGTTTTTGCAGAGGAAGGAACACGGCTTGGGGCTCTGGGCACACTCGTCCACATCTAGGGACGCCAGGAGGTCAGACATCAAGGGGGCTGCGGAAAGGCTGGGGTCCCCTTCCCCCCCATTGGGGGTGGCTGACCACCCCCAATCTGTGGACTACACAGAATTGGTACTTGTTCTGTCAACAGCAAAGTGCTAAACAGAGCATGCTCGCTGTACCTATGCATTCGACCGGCAAGAGACGGAAAATACTCCGTAATAGGGCAAGGGATGGAGCTCAGGGGCGCTGGGTAAGGTCCCGAGTTTGATTCCCCTGGTACTGGAAAGGAGAGGGGGGAGGGGGAGAGGGAGAGAGAGGGAGGGGGAGGGAGGGAGAAAGAGAGAACAAAAGGAAGGAAAGGAAAGGAAAGAAAAAAGAAATCTGGGGATTTAGCTCAGTGGTTCCTGCATCTGCCCGGCAAGCGCAAGGTCCTGAGCTCGATTCCCAGGACCGCACACCACAATGGCGGGTGCTGGTGTGGGGGAGAGGCTCACCCAGGCAGGCGGTGGCGGTGGCACCTGGCATGTACCCGGCCTGGCAGTGGCAATGGAAGGAGCCGATGCTGTTGATGCACTCGCCGTGGGCGCACGGGTGAGCGAGCACGTGGCACTCGTCCACATCTGGAGACAGGCGGAGCGGGGCGGGGCGGGGCCGCCTGGTGACCACCCTGCCCTCTCCTTCTGCCCGCCAGCCTGTCCCCAGGGCGAGCCCAGGCTCTTGGCCTCTGCACGCCCACCCACGTGGACGCGCCCAGGACGGGCTGTCCCTGAGCTAGCAGAACACACTGGTGGTGCCCTTCCATCGAGCACGCACGTGTGCTCACAGACACATGCGCGTGAATAAGCTTCACAGAGCAGACTCCAGTTCGCGTGCTGAGTTTGCACATGCAGAGAACACACACACACACACACACACACGGGCACGGCCAGAGCAGAGAACATAAATCTGAGGACGGGCACCTCAAGGACACCCACCTTGTCCCTCTGCGGTGTAACCCGAGCCGTGGGGACACAGCTTCTTGTGGGCAGAGGTGCCGGGCAGGGGGCAGAGCTCACAGCTGGGCCCCCAGCCCCGGCCGCCCCCGCAGCAGCACACAGCCCTGGGCACAGCCTCGCCGCTGCTCCAGTGGGCCGGGCATGCAGCCTGCAGCACCTCAGAGAAGCAGAGCCCCTTCCGGACATCTGCAGGGAGATGGGGGAGGCGGCGCGCAAGGGAGGCTTGAGCTCCGGGAGCCCTCGGACACACGCACGGGCGAAGCCTTTGGAATCAACAGTGGACACCGTGGCACACCCTAAGCGGCCCAGGATGGAAGCAACAGACCGGCCGGCCCTCAGTGATGGCCCTGGGCCAACTGCAGAGGCGGGACAGGCTCTTGGGGCCAAAGGGCAGCATCATTTGACCACAGAGAGAACAGACAGCGGAAGGGCAGCAGGGAGACCTGGGAACGCCAGGGTGGGGCACTGGGGGCGGGGCGGCGGAGGCAGGAGAGCCTGGGGGAGCGTCCGGAGTGGACGCGGACGCGGGGAGGATGGTGGCGCTGGAAGCTCCCTGGGGACCTGCCGCTGAGCTGAGGACGCGCCAAAGCCCGCGAGCTCCCCCTGGAGCAGGGCCCACCGCGTGGGGTGCGGACAGCGGCGCCAGGAGCCCCTTGGCACGTGCCCTTCCAGGGGAAGTGAGCGCGCCGCGTACCGGAAAAGCTTTATAGGAAGAGCAAGCAGGGGGCCTGCTGCAGCGGGTGGGCCTGGAGCTGGGTGGGGGCGGACACGGGCCCGGGAAAGCAGACGAAGGTGCTGCTCGGACAGGGGTGCACAGTCACGCCTCGGGTGCGGCTCCCAGGAAGCGGGAAATCAGGAGGGCGGATCCCTGGGTGCCACTTCTGGCTTTGGAGGGACCGTGGGGGACAGATCGGGGAGGGGAGGCAGCAGGTCTTGCGGGAGGCCTGACCGGAAGGACAAAAGCAGCAGCGGGGTGTGTGCGTGTGCGTGTACAGCGGACACGAGGCCCGCACCGCCTCAGCCAGGGATCCGCCGGCGGTCTGGCCGCACTCACCGCGGCACTCGGTGAGGGCGGGGCTGGGCTGGAAGCCCTCGCGACAGTCGCACCGGAAGCTGCCCACAGTGTTGACGCACTGGCCGTGGGTGCAGACGCTGGGCTGGGTGTGGCATTCATCCTCATCTAAGGGCGGGAGGAAGAAGCGGGCTAGGGGACCCAGAGGTTTTGAGTGTCCTCCCTCCGGGGGGTCCTGAGCCTCATACCTACACAGCCCTGTGCAGAGCTGGGCTGCGGCCGTGTGCCCGGAGGGCAGGTGCACACGAAGGTGCCAATGAGGTTCTTGCACAGCATGCCGCGGGCGTGGCAGTCCTGTGACCCGTCTGCACACTCATCCACATCTTTGGACGACGGGGACAGGGCTCAGCGAAAGCCAGGACCACAGCTCAGACCCCGGGCCCCGCCCTGTGCAGGTGCGGCCACGGTGGGGCCACGGTGCGGTCTCTGTCCTCCTGAAAGAAGCCTGTCCCATCCAGAAGGGAGCCCCAGAGGCTCAGAGCTGCACCCAAACCCACTTCCCTTGCCGACACCAGGGTCTGAGAGGCTGTCAGGCCCTCACTGTGACCCTTGGAACCGGAACTAGGACACAGCCCCAGAGGGGCCACGTCCCAGCCTTGGGGTCTCTTGCCCTTGACACTAGCTCAGGACAGGAAGCCCTGTGTGGCGGCGGCAGGAGAGTTCTGTGTGCCCTGTGAGATGCAGCACCTCCTCCTTTACTGTCACAGTAACAATGTCACAGGGATGGTCCTGTGGCCCGTGGGAGGCAGGACAGGGCCAACCTCTGCTGTCCTGTTAGACTCCGGACCAAGGGAGATGTCATTGAGCCACTTATTTTATTATTTTATTTTATCTGGGAAGGCAGGTTTTCACTATATAGTTGAAGCTGGCCTTCATTCATTAGGTTGCCCGAATTGACCTCGAGCGAGCAGAGATCCTCCTGCTTCAGCCTCCTGAGTGCTGGGATGACAGGCCTGCACCACCATCCTGGCTCACACTCCTATTCTCTGAACTAGAACAACGACTCTCCCCAGGAGCACCTTCTGCAGGCGCCTTGGCTCAGCTCCACGGCTCCCTCCCACCCTGAGGCTTCACTCGTGTCTATTTTACAGGCAGGAAGTCGAGGAACTGAGCCCACACTTCAGTCTGATGGGCTCCAGGGTCCAGGGAGGACCCTCACGCAGCGTGGACCACGGCAGAGGGAGGGAGCGCAGCCCTGCCCACTGCCCGCTGCACGGGGCCCACCTCGGCATGCGGCCCCGTCCTCGCGCAGGGTGTAGCCAGCCGGGCAGGCGCACGCGTAGGAGCCCTCGGTGTTATGGCAGCGGAAGGCGCAGAGCAGCGGGTTCAGGGAGCACTCGTCGATGTCTGTGGGAGCCGCAGAGGGGTCTCCGGGTGGGTTCCGCCCCCACCGGCCAGCCCCAGGTGTCCCCACCACACGCCCCGCGTCCTGGGCAGCTGGTGTGGTACCTTCGCAGGTGGCCAGGGGGCCGGGCTCGAAGCCCGCGGCGCAGGCGCACTGGAAGCCCCCGAGGACGTTGGTGCACGTGCCTTCCCCGCAGGGCTGCCCCGTGGCGCACTCGTCCGTGTCTGCGGGGCGAAGGGGCCGGGCCTCAGGGAGGCTGCGCGCACGGACCAGTGGGCAGGGGAAGCGAGGAACACGCACACGAGTGGATGGCCACGCGAGGGAGTGAGGCGCGAAGGGACCGCGACTGGATAAATGGACAAGCGATGGTGCACGAATCCACGCACGAACACGCAAGGAGCGCGTGCACGAGTGACGAGCAGCCGAGAGGCTCCGCGAGGGCACGCGTGGGCCGGGACCGAGCGCGAGAAGGAGGCGAGGGACGGGCGGGA
Organism: Thryonomys swinderianus; assembly: GCA_004025085.1. Classification (NCBI taxonomy): domain Eukaryota; kingdom Metazoa; phylum Chordata; class Mammalia; order Rodentia; family Thryonomyidae; genus Thryonomys; species Thryonomys swinderianus. The sequence continues at coordinate 7,332 of PVIC010041885.1, read as the reverse complement.
GGCGGGAGGGCGGGCCGGGGCCTCCCTCACCCACACAGCCGGCGCCCGCGGGCTCCAGGCTGGAGCCGGAGGGACACTCGCAGCGGAAGGAGCCGTCGGTGTTGACACACAGGCCGTCTCCGCAGAGCCCCGGGCTCTCCGCGCACTCGTCCACGTCTGCAGCAGCAAGGTGGTAGGCTGTGTGGACCCCGGGGGCCCAGGGAGGCGCTGGGGACCCGGGGACGGGGCGGCACTGAGCCGGTGCGGAGGGCTCGGGGCGAGGCGCTCACCTTCTCTAGAGTCCCCCGGGCCCGGCACTGCCCCGTGGCCAAAGGGACAGAGCTCCTGAAAAGCAGCTGGACGGGAGGGAGGGAGTCAGCGGGCGCCGCGAAGGGGGCGGGTGCGATCAGGCGATCGTGGGCACTCACCACTGCCCTGGCGCGGGCACAGCTCGCAGGGCTCGCCCCAGCCCTCCCCCGGCCTCTGGCTGCAGCAGCACCGGGTCCTGGTGGTGTGGACAGCTCTGGGCACCGAGCACTGCCCAGTCTCAAAGCGGGTGAAGCAGAAACTCTGCCGCGTGTCTGTGGACGGGGTGTCAGCAAGTGGTCGCCCAGCTGCTCTTCTGCGCCCCTGCCTGGCGAAGGGGCGATGCTGCTTCGACCAGCAGCCAATCGGAACACCCTGACTCCCTGGCCATGGTGATTGGCTCAGGGGTGAGCACGTGACTCCTGCTGGGCCAGTGAGGATCAGCCCTGGGACTACGGATGGAAGAGAATCCCAAACAGCAAAGTTCAAGCTTATTCGTCTTTGGAGAGGCGAAGTCGCGGTTCTGGAGAGCTGGAGGACCCTGGGCTTCAGACCCCCAAACCTTAGACCTCAGCTCTCGGAATCCTATCGCCTGGGAAGCACTGGGACTAGCAGAACCGTGCTATGGAGAGGCAACGGTGGTCTGGTGGGGGCTCCAGGAGAACCACAGTCTCCCTCTCCTGGAGACGGGACCTTTCCCCACCCCACCCCCCTCGTCCCGCAGCTCTGCACGCTCCCGGTGCCCAGCTCACCAAAGCAGCGGTGCCCATGCTCAGACGGGACAAAGCCAGGCGGACACAGGCACTGGAAGCTCCCAAGGCTGTTGGTACAGGTGCCAAAGAGGCAGAGGTCGGGGTCCTCCAAGCATTCGTCGATGTCTGGAAGGACAGGGAGGGGTACAGGTGGGACCTCAAGCAGGGTCCTGCTGTGAGGAGGGCCGGATGGAGTGAGGGTCCAGGGTGGGGAAACTGAGGGCTCAGTGTGACCCATGGCACTGGCTGGGCACTGATTATGGGAGAGTCTTTGCCTGAGGGTGTCTTCAGGGTTGGGGTCACAGTCAGGAAAAGTTCATCAGGACAGTCTGGAATTAGTGACCTTCCTGCCTCAGCCTCCCAGACGGCTTGGATACACGTGTCCCCTACCATACTCGACCCACGTCCATTTTACAGGATTCCTAGAGCCGGGACCCCGGAAGCAGTGCTAACATGGACACTTGGCGCTGCACGGAGCACCTCTCCACTTTACCCCAGGCCCAGCTGGCATTACCGCAGGGCCGTGGAGTGGGGTGGGGTGGGGGTGTCACTCGCCCTCACAGTGGCTGCTCTGCACCTGGAGGCCAGGGGGACAGATGCAGCGGGAGGGTCCCTCCAGGTTCTGGCCAGTGCCTGGCAGGGCGGGGCCCACAAGTGTGAGACACTCGTCGGTGTCTGTGGGGAAAAGAGAGGAGTCCCGGTCCAGAGGGGGGTGGAGAGCTCACCCGGGCCTGGACTTGAACTTGCAGTCCTCCTGCCTCAGCATCCCAGAGTGCTGGGATTTACAAGTGTGCGCCTTCACACCTAGCAGGGAACTTCTTTCTTTCTCTTTCTTTCTTTCTTTCTTTCTTTCTTTCTTTCTTTCTTTCTTTCTTTCTTTCTTTCTTTCTTTCTTTCTTTCTCTTTCTTTTTCTTTCTTTCTTTCCTTTCTTTCTTTCTTTCTTTCTTTTATTTATTTTTGAGACAGGGTCTCGCTTTATAGTGCAGGCTGGCCCTGAGCTCACTATGTAGTCCAGGCAAGCCTCGAACTCAGCAGTCCTCCTGCCTCTGCCTCCCGGGTGGTGGAATCACAGACATTTGCCACCCCACCTGGACTGGTAATGTTTCTGTTGCGAACCCTGACACGGCTTCCCCAGAGACCTGGACTGGGTAGCCCTATACCAGCAGTCCTTCTCCTAGGATTCTCCAGAGGAGACATCCCAAGGGCCGTCAGGAACCGCTTTGAACGCAGTGCAAATGAGAGCAGGCAGGCCAACCTGCGCGGACGACCCGCAGCGTCCGGGTCCTTGGGCCGCCGCCGCCGCCCTTGGCACCCACTCGGACGAGAGCCTGCCAGGCGCCCACCCGACCCCGCACGGAACGGAAGGGGAACGGAGGGCGGTTCACCCATCTCCGCAGGCCGCTGGAACCCCCGAGGTCATGTTCCTGCGCCGCGCCCCAGTCCCGGGGGGAGGATGGCGCCCCAGCCCAGCGCCTCACCCACGCAGCGCCTGCCGGGTGCTGCCGCGAAGCCCGGAGCGCAGAGGCAGGCGTAGGAGCCGGGGAGGTTCACGCAGGTCCCGTTTCCACACGGCTGCTTCTCACACTCATCCAGGTCTGTCAGCACAAAGCCGAGGCCCGTCCGTGCTCGGGTGGTGGACGGGGAGGTCTGGAGGGGACGGCTGGGCGGTGCCCGATGCCACCGTGACCCTCATTTCACGGGTGGGAAAACAGACGGGCAAAACGCCGCAGGTAATTTACCCAAGACCTGCGCGGCCGGGCTCGGACCCAGGCGTGTCCGCGAGCTAGGGCGGGCAGAGGAGCGGTGCCCCCGGGGGCGCGGCTCGGGCAGGGCCTCGCCAGGACGGCCAGCAGGGGCTCTCACCCACGCACAGCGTCCCGTCTGCCGAAGCCCGGAAGCCGCGCGGACACAGGCACACGTGGCTGCCCTTCGCGGTCACACAGTTGCCATGGCGACAGACACTGGGGCTCTCTCCACACTCGTCCCGACCTGGGGGTGCAGACAGCGTGAGTCCCCGGGCGCCCACCCCGGGCAGGATGTCCGCGCGCTCTTCCCCTGAGCCTGGCGTGACCAGGCCTTGCTCTGCGGTGCGGTCCAGGCTAGCCCGGGCCTCCCGCCTCGAGACCCCGGGGCCGGCGTGACGGGCGCCCACATGCACGACCCAGGGAGTCCATCCTTGTCACCGAGCGGGTGATCTCGGAGCTGGGAGCCCCGGGCACACGCTAGCGTGTACAAGGCCCTGGGTGCCATCCCCAGCAGCCCCCTCAGAGTACGTGTCCTCAGTTTACCCTCCGTCCCCTCACTAGGAAGGAAAGCAAGAGCGGAGGGAGGAAAACAGGGTGGAAAAGAGGTAAGATGTGTTACGCGCATGCACCAGCTCCACACAAGAACGTGATCCCTATGGATCGCGAATGAGCACCAGTTAAAAAAAGCTGCTTTGAACATTTTTTAAAAAATAATTCATTTTAGCCAGGCATGCTGGCTCACGCCTGTCATCCCAGCACTCGGGAGGCAGAGGCAGGAGGATTGCTGAGTTCGAGGCTTGCCGGGGCTACATAGTGAGCTCAGGGCCAGCCTGAACTACAAAGCGAGACCCTGTCTCAAAAAAAAATTTTTTTTTCATTTTATTTTATTGCTTTATTATTTTATTATTTTATTTTATTTTATTTATTAATTTTTTGAGACAGGGTCTCGCTTTGTAGTTGGCTGGCCCTGAGCTCACTATGTAGCCCCGGCAAGCCTGGAACTCAGCAATCCTCCTGCCTCTGCCTCCCTAGTGCTGGGATGACAGGCATGAACCACCACACCTGGCTATTATTTTATTTTTTTTGAGACAGGGTCTCACTTTGTAGTTCAGGCTGGCCCTGTGCTCACTATGGAGCCCAGGCAAGCCTCGAACTCAGCAATCCTCCTGTCTCTGCTTCCCAAGCGCTGGGATGACAGGCGTGAACCACTGTGCCTGGTACTATGGTGTGTGGTATTGATTGCCAGTGGGCGTGAGTCACACCACACCTGGTATTATTGTATGTGGTTACCAGGATCGAATTCAGGACCTTGTGCTTGCTAGTCAGGCTCCAGAACCACTGAGCTAAATCTCCCTTATTGCTTTATTTTTTTTAAGACAAGGCCTCACTATTTAGTTCAGGCTGGCCTGCAACTCACAGCGACCCTCGTGCCTCAGCCTCCCAACTGGTAGGATGATAGGTGAGTGCCTCCACACCTGGATCAATGTAAAAAAAAAAAAATCAAAATGGGTCAAGTACATAGACCAGCTCCCTATGACGAATGCAATCATATGTACTGCAAACATGTACTACTAATTATAAAAATTAAAAAATTTTCGGGGCCGGAGATTTAGCTTAGTGGTTCTAGCACCTGCCTTGCAAGCGCAAGGTCCTGAGTTCGATCCCTGGTAACCACATACAATGCTGGGCATGGTGACTCACGCCCACCAGCAATCAATACCACACACCACAGTGCCAGGCGTGGTGGCTCACAGCTGTCATCCCAGCATTTGGGAGGCAGAAACAGAAGGATTGCCGAGTTTGAGGTTTGCCTGGGCTACATAGTGAGCTCAGGGCCAGCCTGAACTACAAAGCGAGACCCTGTCTCAAAAAAAAAAAAAATTAAAAAATTTTTGAAGGGAAAAAAATTCTTTGAAAAACAAAAAAGGACATGGGCACCCACTTGTCATTCCAGGAATTGGGAGGCTGAGGCAAGAAGATTGCTGTGAGGTTAAGACCAACCTGGGCTATATATTAAGACCAGTCTGAACTACAGAGCAAGACCCCCACCTCAAAAAGAATAAAAGGAGAGAGAAAGTGGGGAAGGAGAGGAAGAGGGAGGAAGGAAGGAGACTAAATTAGACCACGCCCCACCAAGTCATGGCAGGTGACAGAGCCTGGCCCCTCATCCTGCATCTTCTGGCACTCACCAAGGGCCCCACTCACCCACACAGGTCCCACCGGGCGATAGCCTGAAGCCCTGGGTGCAGTGGCAGCGGTAGCTGCCCGGGATGTTGACACAGTCCATGTTCCTGGGGCAGGGCCTCTCCCTGTTGGCACACTCATCCACATCTGAGGAACCCAGAGAATAGGGCACAGATGAGAGAGAACCCAAACGGGCAGAATCCAACCCTGAACTCCCGGAGGCAGAGCTGGCCCTTCCTCTCTGGCACTGCCCCAGGCTTGGCTTCCAGACCACCATGAACTAAGCAGCTTCGCTCCGCCAGGCCCTTTCTCCATGGTGCTCCTGACCATGGGCTGAATCCTCAGAAACCACAAGCCGGATCAGCCTCTCCTCCTCTAAACTTTGGGTATCATGTCCGACAACATAAAGCCAACAAACACAACCCATGATAGGGAAACTGAGGCTCGCAGAGTTTACAGGAACAGATTGTGCAGTGGAAAGCCAGCGTCCCACCCAGACCCCAGGGCTGGGGCCAGAGGGGCCAGCACCTTGGCAGGCCAGCGAGGCCCTGTTGTACTTGAAGCCCAGGGGACACTCGCAGCGGAAGCTTCCAATCTGGTTGATGCAGACACCATGAGCACAGATAGCCGGGATCTCTCCACACTCGTCAATGTCTGGGAAGGACACAAGCCACCAGGAACGGCCAGTCCCAAGGGCCTCCGGGGCCCCCGCTGGTCCTGGAGTCTGGTGGAAGACGTGGCTGGAACCTGTCCACGGCCCCCAGCCTGATGTGGCCAGAATGTGTCGCTCACTTTTGTATGACCGGGCTGGGGACGCAGTGCGTGCGAAGGCCCCGGGTTCAGCTTCCAGTAACAGAAGGAAAATCATTTGTATCTACACAGAACATGGTAACGGGCTCTTCTTGTCCCAATTTCCTGAAGAAGGAGCCAACAGAAAGCCTGACCCCCTCCGAGGAGGCTAGAGCCCTCCGGTCTACGGTGGCAGGAGGGAGGGTGGGTGGGACCTCGTGCCATTCAAAGGGACAAATGACAAGGTAACAAACAGACTCAGCGTTGAAGGTGAGTGTGGTCGGGGTGCCGGGGACGCTGGGCTATCACTCACCCGAGGGCTTCCCCGTGTGGACATCGGCCACAAAGCCCGGGGCCTGGCTCCCACACAGGACCTGGTAGTCGGCTGGGTGAGGAGAGCAGGGCTGTGGGCCAGACCGCCCTCGCCTGGCTCCTTCCCTCCCTCTCTGCCCCGAACAGCTGCGTTCAAGGCCGCCACGAGTCTCTGTGCTGGGACTCTGCCGTGGTTTTGCCGCAGGCCTGCCCAGCTGTGCCACTGCCCCTGGGTACAGCCACTGAGCCCCCAAGACCTCGGCCTGGACCCCAATTACTGCCCCCCCCGAAACTCCTGCACTCGGAAGCTGGGGATGATGCACAGCCCAGTACTCGGGGGGCTGAGGCAGGAGGATGGCAAGGTCGAGTCCAGCCTGGACGATTAAGAGACTTGGTAAGACCCTGTCTCAAAATGAAAAGGAAAGGGCCAGAGACGCAGCGCAGTGTGAAGGTCCTGGGTTCCATCCCCAGTCGCTGCCCAGTCCCCTCTGTCCTAGCCTTGGGCCAGCACTGCGCGCTTGGGCCTCAGTCTGACCCGCTCCTGGCTGGCGGCCTCTCGCGTGAGAGCGGGGCCTCTGCCCGAGAGCGCACGCCCGCCTCGCGGCCCGTCTGCAGCTGACCTGGGTCTTTGCCCTGGGCTCCATCCCAGCCCTATTTACTGACTTATTTCTGAGACAGGATCTCACCAGTCATCCGGGCTGGGCTCAGAATCCCGATCCCTGCCTTCCCGAGCCGCTGGAATGACGGGTGTGCGGGAAACCTCTCTCCTTTAGAAGTTACTAAGTCCTGGCCGTTTTGTAACAGGCAGAGAAAACGGCCAGACCTGCGCTCTGTTTTTGTGATTTGAGACAGGGTCTTGCTATGCAACCCACGCTGGCCTCAGACTCATGACAGTCTTCCTGCTTCAGCCTCCCACAGGACTGGGATGGCACCCCCGGCTCTTCTGAGGGCCTGATCCCCCAGGCCTACTCTCCCCCAGCGCCCCCCCACTTCTCCACCCAGGTGCAATGGGCTCCCTAGCCCCAGGGGGCTCTCTGAGCTCCACCGGCTGCCCCTGAGTGACTGCAAGAGCTTCTCCGGCCCTCGAGTCCCACTCATCCGCCCTGAGCCTGTAAAGCCTCCCGGTGGAGGGAAGGCTGCCTGGCTTTCTGCAGGGGCGACCCAGCTCGGATGGCTCTCAGCAGAAGGCGGTCAGGCTGAAGCCCTTCAGGGAAGGACCAGGCTGGGAGGAGGGAACAAGAGGCAGGAGGAAAGGAGGGGGGAA
>PVIC010041884.1:0-16042 GCA_004025085.1 Thryonomys swinderianus | reverse complement strand
AGACCCTGTCTCAAAAAAAAAAAAAAAAAAAGTAGGAGCCCAGCTCATGTAACTCAGGGATGTAGTGAGACCCTATGTCAATCAATCAATCAATCAATAGATGGTGATGCAGCTCAGTGCAAAGGTCTTGGAAGGGAAGAAGGGGAAAAAGAGAAGTTGTTACCATACCATCCTGTATCTTAAGTATCTATCCTTTAAGAGAAATAAAAAGAAAATTTTCTCAAAAATGAAACTAAAGCCGGGCATGGTGGCTCATGCACTCGGGAGGCAGAGACAGGAGGATTGCTGAGTTTGAGGCTTGCCTAGGCTACTTAGTGAGCTCAGGGCCAGCCTGAACTACCTGTCTCAAAAAAAAATTGAAACTAAAAAACAAAATTTGGGGCCAGGGATTTAGCTCAAATGGTACCGCGCCTACTCTGGAAGCACAAGGGACCAAATTCAATACCTGGTACTGCAAAAAAAAAAAAAAATTTGAACCTAACCTGCAGAGATTGACCACAACTGAGGAATTTGATCTGCAGGAAGAAACTGTTCAACTGAAGAATTGTGTCACTGACCTACAGAAACAAATTGCTCAATTAACCTGATTTATTTTCCTAGGGAAGAATCTGTTTTGTTTTGTTTTTCAGTACTAAGAATCAAACTCAAGACGTTGCACTTGCCAGGCAGGCATGGCATCACTGAGCAACATCTCTAGCTGAAATTACCTTTTTTTAATGTTTCTGCTTCTGTGAAGTGGTTTTTGTTTTGTTTTGTTTTTTTGTTTGTGGTGACTACTTTTTATAAGATCAAATTTCCTTTCTAGGGCTGAGGATGTAGCTCAGTGGCACCATCCCTGCCTGGCAAGCTCAAGGTCCGAAGTTCCAGCCCTGGTACTAAAACAAGTAATTACAGAATTTATTTACCCCCCCCCTCAAAAGCGCTTACCAGGTTCATCTCAATGCATTAGATTTGCTGTTAACAGTGGTGGTGACAATACTTTAACCTAGTTCATTATTTTTTAAGCTTTTTCGTTTGGTTTTTTTGTTTGTTTGTTTGTTTTTTGAGACAGGGTCTTGCTTTGTAGTTCAGGCTGGTCCTGAGCTCACTATGTGACCCAGGCTAGCCTTGAACTCACAGCAATCCTCCTGCCTCTGCCTCTCAAGTGCTGGGATTATAGGCATACACCACCACACCCAACACTGTGGTATGTGGTACGAGGGATCGAACTCGGAACCTTGAACTTGCCAGGCAGATGCCAGAACCACTGAGCTAAATCCCTGACAATTTTTCTTTAATTTTTAAGCTAGTGTCTTGCCACATTGCTTGGGTGAGTCTCGAATTTATAGACTCAAAGGATCCTCCTGCCTCAGCCTGAGAGGCTGAGAATACAGGCATTGTACACAGGTAAGTTTTTGCTACAAGATTTAGATATTTTCACATTATGAGTTCCTTTATATTTGTTAACTGCCAGAGGGGTGTCCTTAATGTTTTATAAATTGTAGCAGGGCTCTTAAACCTCTGTTGAACCTCCTTGATCTCTTTAAGGGTTACCCTTCTCTCAGTTACATGGAATGGTCATTTTCATCAGTTCTTTCTAGAAATTCTGTTTTGTTTTTTTTTAAAATGGAATCTTGCTATATAATTCAGGTTAGCCTTGAAATCACAATGATCTACTGCCTCAGCTTCCTGAGTCCTAAGATACAGGTATGCACCATCATCCCTGGAAGTTCCTAGAAATTCTGGAATACAGAGAGACAGTCTCTCTAGACACCTGGAAAAACATGAGGGATTAAAGTCAGGTTTTACCCACTGGACGGAGGAGTACAGGATGCTAGTCTGTGATAGAAAAAGTTTGTACAGAGTACTGAGGGAAGCTTAGCAAGGAAAGTGACCAAGAGAGGGACAAGGCAGAGAAGAAAAGAGTTTCCCAGATCCCCACTATATGACATTTCAGTCTCTGGCTCTTGGCCTGGATTCTGCTGATAACCCAGAATTCTCTCAATAAAATTCCCCTTTTATATAAGTCAGCATCATTGTATTGCTTTTATTTGTAACAAAGAATTCTCTGACAGAAGTTTGAGAACTCTTTCAGTGATTATTTTGGAAAAGATAAGACAAAAATCTATGGTGATCCCAGAACCAACAGGGTCACATGATGCTCCTTACCAGCCCACAGCTGGGCTCGGAGTAATTTCCTGGTGCTTGGGCCATAAGTGAACTCTAGCTACCTGACCAACTAATTCTAAGTTTCAAGGGAAGTAGAGTTGTTCTCTATTCTACATTACTGCCTTGAGAATGTAATATAGGAGAGACAGACAAGGTTTTGGAGGTATCATCAAAAACCATGCCTGAGAGCCAGAGATTTAACTCAGTGGTACCGCTGCCTGCCTAGCAAGCACAAGGTCCCTGGTTCAATCCCAGTAACCACATACAATGTTATGATATTGGGCGTGGTGACTCACACCCATCAGCAATCAGTACCACACCCCACAATGCTGGGCATGGTGGCTCATGCCTGTAATCCCAACCCTTGGGAGGCAGAGGCAGGAGGATTGCTGAGTTCAAGGCTTGCCTGGGCTACACAGTGAGCTCAGGGCCAGCCTGAACTACAAGGCGAGACCCTGTCTCAAAAAAAAAAAAAAAACCATGCCTGAAAGAAGAGCTTTCCCAGGTACAAGGATAGCAAACTAGAAGAAATGGGGGCTCAACACCTCCATTCACCTGACCAGCTCTCAAAGATAAAATTAAATGCAAGGTTAAAAAGCAAAGGGACATCACATAGTTCAGAGCATGTTAATCATTTATGAACAGGCCCGGAGATTTAGCTCAGTGGTTCCTGTGCCTGCCTAGCAAGCTCAAGATCCCTGGCTCAATTCCCTGGTAACCACATACAACCATACCAGGCATGACTCATGCCCACAAGCAATCAGTATCACATACCATAATGCCAGGCGTAGTGGCTCACACCTGTAATCCCAGTACTCAGGAGGCAGAGGCAGGAGATTGTGGAGTTCAAGGCTAGCCTGGGCTACATAGTGAGCTCAAAGCCAGCCTGAACTACAAAACGAGACCCTGTCTCAAATAATAATAATAATAATGTATGAATAAATAAATACCTGGCATATGCAAAAGAAGCATTCACTATTTCTAAGTATACCAGAATCCTTGGCTTAAACATGACACATCATCATGGTTGAATAATAGAAATATATTTAATGCTCCTGAACTATACACTTAAAAATTATTAAAGTGAAAAGTTTTGTTATGTACATATTTTAGCACAATTTTTTTAAAAAGACACACCAAGAGAATTAGAGACACATGGAACCCTAAAGGCACACTCCACAGATAGCATACAACAGGCATGTAAATAACACCCATCCCACTACCACTCCCAGCCAGGCAATTTAGTAGCAAACAAACTGACTTAAGTGGGTTAGTCTAGGAAGGGAGAAGAGTGTTGGCCTTCTGGGAAATGATGAGCCACCATCTTCTGAAATTCATAGAAATAAGAAAACTCACAACATATAATCTATTTCCCTCAATATGCCCAGTATTGTTCAGACCTGATCAGCACAGTCTTAACACTACTAATTCCTAAACACCTCAACATAATTGAATAATTCCTCACTCTTCAGAAATCACTGCTGGTTTCCTATCAGCCACAAACAGATGGCAACTCAGAAGAGTCCTGTTCCCATTATGCCAACTTGGCAGGAGGCTTACCTGCCACAACCTAAAACACCAATCCCTCCCAGCTTTACACAGAGGGCTCCCCAACACAACTAAAATCCTGCCTAGTTACCCACTGATCAACATTCTTAAGCATGAGGCCAGAGAGAGGGGTGGGAATGGAGGTGAGCCTTACTACAACTCTACCAATTAATAAATGTAGGGAAGAACCACATTGCTCCTAATATAATTACATGAAAACTATAGCTTTCCATTGCAGCTCCACTATATGGTTCAGACAAGCTCCCTGCTTAGTTACACTGGGATGGAATCCAGTTTTGCTAATTTATCCATATGTATAAAAATCAGAACACATCTTACATCAAATGTGGAAGAAATCTCTGGAGATGGTATAAGCTCAATCTCAAGTGTATTAATATATTCTTAAAATTTTATATACAATGAAAACACTTATCTTGCTTTTAAAACCTTAACAGATTACTTCATTTCATGCAATTTTTTAACGTAAATGATCAAAAAGGAAGCAAACAAAGACTATTCACAATTTACTCATAAAGTAGAAAACATTAAATTTGCCACACACACACACACACACACACACACAAATACGCACACAAAAAGGATGAAAAACTGTTCATAAGATTTGAAGCAAAGATGCTCTGTGTTCTCTGGACACAGTTGTTAATCATCAGGAACTTACAACTGCTTCTCTGCTGACTCAGCAAATCAAACTAACTCTAGAACGTTAAGTTTTCTTTAGCAAGACCAGCTTAAATTACTGTATAACTCAGATTCAAACCCTTGAGAAGTTAGGATTATAAAATAAAAACCAAAATCTTTAAACATGGAATATAAAGTCCAGCACGAAAAGGCTACCAAGGCCTTTACATTTCCTCAAAAAAGCCATTTCCAACATCCTACTGGAAAATGATTTTTTTTTTTTTGAGACAGGGTCTCACTTTGTAGTTCAGGCTGGCCCTGAGCTCACTATGTAGCTCAAGCAAGCCTTGAACTCAGCAATCCTCCTGCCTCTACCTCCCGAGTGCTGGGATTACAGGCTTGAGCCACCACGCCTGGCATCTGTGGTATGTGGTACTGATTGCCAGTGGGCATGAGCCACCATGCCCAGTATTGTTGTATGTGGTTACAGGTATTGAACCAGGGATCTTGCACTTGCTAGGCAAGCACTGGAACCACTCATCTAAATCTCCAGCCCTGGAAAAATGCCTTTAAAACTTCATGAAAAAAAGAAAACCTCATGAAAGAAAAACACTGATAGGTTTTACTACATAAGAAAATTTAAATTTTGATACAACAAAATGTATCATGAACATGGAAAAGCAACCCACAAACTCAAAAATATCACATAGTAAACATAGTAAATTCCATAACACAGTAAACTTTTTTAGAAGCTACCTGCCCAAGTATTCTATTGCTACAACTATTTTCATATATTTCTTGTATATGACATGTCCAAACTCACATTCAGAATCTCATCTAACCATGTATTTCTCCCCATCACATTCACTATCTGAGATTCTCCACAGCCTGGCATTCTGCTAATGGAAACAGAACTTCAATACAGCTTTTGTAGCCGAATGCTACCTTCTATTTAATTTATTTGACCATTTCGAACCAAAATCTCCCTCTAGAATCTAAAACTTTGCCTCTTTGAACCTCACATATCAAGCTTAGCTACTCCAAGCAAAAAAGTAATCAGGTCAAACTAGAATTGGGAGTGCTGAAGAAAGATCCTGCAGCAACAAACTAGACCCAAATTTCAGTACCAGCCAATCAACCTAAAGAGAAGAAAGCAAAAAAAAAAAAAAAAAAAGCACACAACACAGGACTTGTGTCATCTCTTACCTGCAGCCCCATGTAACTGGAGTTCTAGAAATACAAAAAGCCATATTTTGGAATAAAATACAATTATCGCAACACAGTTTACAGTTGAGAGTCTTAGTAATTTTCTTGCTTACTATCTTGGGGGTGGAGAGGTGTTTGATTTGCAGTACTGGAGATTGAATCCAGGGCATTACATATGGTAGGCAGGCACTCTACCACAAAGCTACAACCGTAGCACTTTTTACTTTGTGACAGGGTCTTGCCAAGTGGCCTAGGCTGTCATCAACTTTTGTGTTCCTCTGCTTCAGCCTTTTGAAAAGCTGATATTACAAGCATTCATCATCATGCCAGAAGAGAGAATATACTTTAAAATGTTCCCATATAAATATAGTTTATATTAAGTTGAAGCAAGAACAATTTTAAGACTTTTAGTTCAACTATCACTTTAAGAATTAAGAAGGGGGGCCGGGCATGGTGGCTCACGCTTATAATCCCAGCACTCGGGAGGCAGAGGCAGGAGGATTCCTGAGTTCAAGGCTTGCTTGGACTACATAGTGAGCTCAGAGCCAGCCTGAACTACAAAGCGAGACCCTGTCTCAAAAAAAAGAATTAAGAAGGGGGACCGAAGATTTAGCTCAGTGGTTCCGGCCCCTGTCTCGCAAGCACAATGGTCCTGAGTTCGATCCCGGTAACCACATACAATGCTGGGCATGGTGCTCACGCCCACCAGTCATCAATACCACATATCACAGTGCTGGGCATGGTGACTCACGCCTGTCATCCCAGCACTCGGGAGGCAAAGGCAGGAGGATTGCTGAGTTTCAGGCTTGCCTGGGCTACATAGTGAGCTCAGGGCCAGCCTAAACTACAAAGTGAGACCCTGTCTCCAAAAAAAAAAAAAAGAATTAATAAGGGGCCAGGGATTTAGCTCCGTGGTTCCCAAGTTTGAACCCTGGTAATCACATACCACAAACCACAATGCCACAATGCCAGGCATGGTGGCTCATGTCTATCAACACTCAGTAACCACATACCATATTGCTAGGTATGGTGACTTACTCCTGTAATCCCAGCACTCAGGAGGCAGAGGCAGGAGGACTGTGGTGAGTTCGAGGCTAGCCTGGGCTACATAGTAATTTCAGGGCCAGCCTGAGCCACAAACCAAGACCCTATCTCAAAAAAAAGAAAAAAAAGAATTAAGAAGGTTGTAAATGTTAGGTTAAATTGAAGTTCCATACATCAAATAATACAGAAGCCAAAACACAAAGTATTTTTCATACAGAACAAAGTATGATGATTAAACCTCTGGACCAAAAATTCTGTAGCTAGCAAGGTGTACAGAGGTACTCTTGAGAGACTAGCAGGAAGATAAATTCAAGCTAAGCCTGGTAACAATGACTCAGTGAGACCTTATCCCAAAAGTAGAGACAGAAAAGTAGCTCAATGTGAAGGCCCTGGATTTAGTCTCCACTAGTGAGAAAAAATTTCATATATATATATATAAAAATATACATACATTGGCCAGAGATTTGGCTCAGTGGTTCTGGTGCCTGCCTACCAAGCACCAGATCCCTGGTTCAATCCCTGGTAACCACATACAACAATACCAGGTGTGGGGACTCATGCCCACAAACAATCAGTACCACATACCACAATGCTGGGCATGGTGGCTCACGCCTATAATCTCAGCACTCAGGAAACAGAAGCAGGAGGATTGCTGAGTTCCAGGCTTGTCTGGGCCACATAGTAAGCTCAGAGACCTTTTAGTTCAAATAAAAGGGACCTGAGCCCACTATGTATATATCTATATCTACATATATAGATATCTATATATAAAAAATTTATATACATATACATATGTGTACACATGTGTATATGGGACTTGAGCTCACTATGTATATATCTATATCTACATAGATATCTACATATATTAAAATTTATATACATATGTGTATACATGTGTATGTGTAAATAAACACACGTGCATGTATATGTGTATATGTAGGTGTGGGCATGGGCTTGCTTCCCACCTGATTATCCTTTCATCTATAAAGTTACAAATATGCTTATGCTATAAGGGTTTGCTTCTTAAAATAACTTTTAAGTAGTAACAGATGGTACTCATGGCCAGGTAGACACAAAATGAAGAGAAGGAATTCAACCAAATCTTAGCTTCTAGAAGCTCATTCATGCTCTAATTTGTGAATAAGTCGACATTCCCACAGCATGACTACTTCTTCAGACATCTAACCTTGGGAGTACTTGACTGCTCATTAATACCCAAGGAGGTTCAACTCGAACCAATTTTGCTAGTCACTAACAATACTGACTAAAATTAAAAGGTTGAATTAACTGGCTTAAAATGACCTCCAGAGATTATTGGTATCATTCACCTAACAGTCCTCATCCTACTTCAGGCAAGTCTTGGCTAACTTGTATACACCAGAGAAACACATCAATTCCCCAAAGCCAAGCATATGTCATCTTTTTGTATCACGTGGAGGAGAAAGAACTTCACCATCTAAACAATGGTACAAAACAGCCAAGAGGATTCCATTTATATAATCATCAGTCAGCCAAAAAGACCACAGTTATTTGCAAAACACAGAAAGCCAAGAAGGAAAAAAAACTATGAAATTCAAGCTCTGAGAATGAACAACAGTCATACCATTCCTCAACCATGTGGTCAACCTTAAAACTGTTATATCTTAAATTTTTTACACTAAATTTATACAAAGTTGATTTTGAAGTACCTCATAATCATTACTACTTCTATAGGAGGGATCTATAATGAATATATTTCTGTCACATTTCTTGCACAAAATGCACATTAAGATATATTATAATTTATATGCAGGTGTTCCTTCCTTAAAGCCTCATGCAATCCTACACTACTTAATTTATTCCCAAATCCCAAAGAATCTAAATGGGTTAAGGAAACAATAATCTGCGTGCCATTTTCACTCTCACTTGTCACAGTATTAAAAATTACTAATAGAACAAGATAAACAAACTGTTGAGCTTTCCATCTTTTATTAAGAGCTGTTTTGATTCCAGGCATTTCAGTATGATAGGATTTTCATTACATTTCTACATATGAGACACAGAACTTCTTACTTCATGGAGAAAGATGATAACAAAAATCCAAAAGGTTAAATTTGTAAGGACTGGAAAGTATGAACTGTGTCCATCACATTCACTAACCTGACTCTCCTCATAATAAAACCTCCTTTAATCGTCTTTACCCAATACATTAAATATAAGCATTACTTTCTGAAGACATTCTTAAATAATTTAACAAATGTGAACATGCAGTTAAATTATATGATTATTAACAATTCTAAACAGTAATTCTGGGCACCTAAAATGTCAGTTAGGCTGACCATGGTTCTAAGTGCATATAGTATAAGCCTTACTAACTTCTTATGAGGCAGTCTCTGATAGTCTAGTCACTGCAGCTGCATTTTTCCATCTGCTACTGTATCTAAAAGGGTTGTCTATAGTTTAAGATACTGATTATGTGTGAAGGTAACCCTGTATATATCCTTGGTATACGGTAACATCACTGCTAATCAACTTTTCATAAATACTAAAATTATCCTAGCACTAACTGCTCAGCCTACTATTCACCTAAGGACATCTGCCATGAATATTTTACCACCACTGTCAGACAGAATGTTTCCAGAAGGAGGTAAAATATATCATTAGTAGCCAATGAGAGTGGAAAGTGACAAGACTTTGAAGGTATTTTTATACAAGATTTGATTTTCTAAAGTAGGGGTGAAAAGTCATATAAAATTAGTGGAGTAAATGCCTCAGAAGTTTAATTTTTTTCTTCAGTTATTGGGGAAAATGTAACAAAAGATATCTAATAGGATGAAAAGATTCTGAACTCAGTAAGATCTCTGTAAAACTTCTAAGTGGAATTTGAAAACACTGAGCAATAGTTTTTGAAAGCTAATAGAAAATTATCTTTTGAAACTAGTAATACAACTAGTAACTAGAGAGATCAATAGCTGAGCCATAAAAGCAAACCTTGACACTTTTTCATAAAATTATTTACTGAAACTAGGTATGGAGGCACACACCTAAATTCCAGCACTGTGGATGACTGAGTCAGAAAGACTGCAATTTCAAACTCAGCATGAGCAATTTATCAAGACACTGTCTCAAAACAAAACAAAATAAAAATTCACTTAAAAGGCCAAATTTAGACACTAATCTGAAATTGCAAAAACTTTAGCCCAAATGGCTCTAACATACCCATTTCAAACTGGGAAAAGATGCTCAAGTATTAAAATTACTAAAAGAAGTAGTAAACTGGGCGTGGTGGCTCACGCCTGTAATCCCACCACTTGGGATGCAGAGGCA
Source organism: Thryonomys swinderianus (assembly GCA_004025085.1). Classification (NCBI taxonomy): domain Eukaryota; kingdom Metazoa; phylum Chordata; class Mammalia; order Rodentia; family Thryonomyidae; genus Thryonomys; species Thryonomys swinderianus. The sequence continues at coordinate 6,151 of PVIC010041884.1, read as the reverse complement.
GGAGGATTGCTGAGTTCAAGGCTTGCCTGAGCTACACAGTGAGCTGAGAGCCAGCCTGAACTACAAAGTGAGACCCTATCTCAAAAAAAAAAGAAAGTAGTAAAAATAATTGTTACGGTTTGTGTTGAATGCCTCCCCCCCAAAAAAAACGTGCCTCATGCCAGGCGTGGTGGCTCACGCCTATAATCCCAGCACTCGGGAGGCAGAGAGAGGAGGATTGCTGAGTTCGAGGCTTGCCTGGGCTACATAGTGAGCTCAGAGCCAGCCCGAACCACAAAGCGAGACCCTGTCTCAAAAAAAAAAAAAAAAAAAAGTGCCTCATGAGGATAAAGTAGTTGAATCTGGAATGTGTGATGCTGGCGTTAAGGGTCAGTGATTACTAAACCACTACAGTGAGTGATTACTTTGGCACCACTCTAGTCCCCAGCAGTCTGACTAAAGAGGCACAAAAATGCTGCAAAACTCCCTCTCATTACCTTGTGCCTTGTGTGCACCATGTTGTTCCTGCTCTGCCGTGTCTGTTTGTCATTCCAGCCTTGGAGCCAAAAGATTATGGACTGAAACTTCTATAAACTGTAGACCAAATAAACCTTCCCTTCCAACTTTGGGTGTTGGGTATTTCATTTCAGCAACTGAAGAAAAGTAATTAACACAATAAGCAAACATAATAATTCACATGTGTTCTAAATCCTTTACATCCATTATGGAATAAATTGAATATTTAACTTTTTTTCCTTTTCTTTTTGGGTCTTGCTTAGTCCACACTGGCGTAGGTAGGCCAGACTGACCTCGAACCTGTGATCCTCCTCCCTCAGCCCCCGCAAGCATACTAGGACTCCAAGTGTATACCATCTCACTCAGCTGAATATTTTTTAAATGAGATATACCTTTTATTATAGTTTGTGCTATATTTTTAGAAGCTTGTTAACTATTTTGGCTCTGTGTTTTTGATTAAAGCTAACGACAGTGAGGAAGATGTTTGAATAAGTGAATTATCTGCACAGCCCCCCTATATACCTACAGAACTCTCTATAGTCTACAAAATACTATACTATTAAAGTCTGTCCATAAATACTGTTTTAATTCTAATCTTAAAATACTCTCTCTCTCAAGGGTGAGTATCCTTTATACCACAGAAGTACCAAGATTGCTATTCTTATTTACTGACATCAGAAAAACATATTTGGTTTTGAATTAGCCACAGGCAAAGGGGAAAATAGCATAATTTTTCAAACCCACAAATAATCAAAACCTTAGTTTTGACCAATCATATTCTATGAAAGCAACAAACTAGAGTTTATATACTAATATAAATCCTAACATGTTAAATGGATCCTTAAAGAGAAAAGAAATTGTAAGTTCATCTGTTGGCAGTAACTTTTAATTTAACATTTCTGAGCAAAGAATGTATTTAATTCTCACTAGACAGATATCAAATATCTATTCCTTTGTCTTCCATGAATGTCTTCCCCTTTCTTTAGGTAAAAGCATTCAAACTATCTGAGCCAAACATGGTGGCATGCATCTGTAATCTCCCCACTCAGGAGGCTGAAGCAGGAAGATCACAAGTTTAAAGCCTACATGGGCTACATAGTGAACTCAAGTCCACCCTAAACTATATACTGATACTCTCCCTTATGCTATAACGTCTTTGTGAGAATGTTGATTGACAGCAATACTAAATATGGAAACACACACACACACACAGCAACCCAATAGTTAGACATAGTATCCAAACTAGGCCACTCATATAGTCTCTCCAGGAAATGTGAATCAGATGATAAGAGAATGAAATCAGTTAGTATAGTTTTTGAGACATTATATCCTAAACCAATTATCCATGAGTGAAGTCTATCCTCCAGGCTTAGCCTCCCAACTGTGGTTATTCAGCATCTTTTAAATCTAAATCTAAGTGCTGTTAATATAGTTCTGTAACCTGCCTTTTTCACTCAATAATATATCATGGGCACCTTTCCAGACTAGCTAACATAAATATCAGTATTTTCAATGGATGGATAAAATGAACACACCATAACCAAATCAATTATTTGAGATTATTTCTAGCTCTTTACTATGTATATATATCACTGCTAACTTTTCCTATTGTTTCTTTTGGATAAATTCCTACTGAATTGGATTATCTGGGTCAAAGACTATATACATTTTATGTTTGATACCTAACAACAACTATTTCGAATGAGTAATTAATTTCTACCTCTAACTGTACCTTAAAGCACATTATTTCCTCCATTTGCACTAGTCCTGGGAATTACCATCATCTTTACTGCCATTCCACACTGAGAGATGGCCAAACATTAATATTAACAGAGAAATAGACGTAGTCATTATAATACCATATGTTAAATTTTACCAAATTGATTCATATCTATTAAAGGGTACACAGCCAACATAATAATTGAAAATGTCTCTGTTATACAAGCTGCTATAACAAAAATGGTTCCTCAGATCTAGGAGGGAGAGTGAGATTGGTTCCAGGACCCCACATGGATACCAAACTCTGAAGATGCTCAAGTTTTTTAAATAAAATTGTATATTATTTATACATAACCAAATAAAATTATCTCTATATTACTTGCAGCATTTTTTTTTTTTTTGAGACAGGGTCTTGCTTTGTAGTTCAGGCTGGCTCTGAGCTCACTATGTAGCCCAGGCAAGCCTCGAACTCAGCAATCCTCCTGTCTCTGCCTCCCGAGTGCTGGGATTACAGGCGTGAGCCACCACGCCCGGCTCTGTGGTATGTGGTATTGATGGCTGGTGGGCGTGAGTCTCCATGCCCACCACTGTATGTGGTTACCAGGGATCGAACTCAGGACCTTGCGCTTGCGAGGCAGGTGCCGGAACCACTGAGCTAACCCTCTGGCCCCTACTTGCAGCATTTTAAAAAAATGAAGGGGCGAGGGATTTAGCTCAATTGCACCATGTCTGCCATGCAAACTCAAGGTCCTGAGTTTAATCCCCAGTACCAAAAATAACAATAATAAAATACAACAATGTAAAATGCTACATAAATAGTTGTTGTACTATATTGCTTAGGGTATAATGACAAAAAATAAGTCTAAACAGGGCCGGAGGATTAGCTCAGTGGTTCCGGCGCCTGCCTCGCAAGCACAAGGTCCTGAGTTCAATCCCCGGAAACCACATACAATGCTGGGCGTGGAGACTCACGCCCACCAACAATCAATACCACATACCACAGTGCCGGGCGTGGTGGATCATGCCTGTAATCCCAGCACTCGGGAGGCAGAGGCAGGAGGATTGCTGAGTTCGAAGCTTGCCTAGGCTACACAGTGAGCTCAGAGTCAGCCCAAACTACAAAGTGAGACCCTGTCTCAAAAAAAAAAAAAAAAAAGTCTAAACACATTCAGTATTGACACAATCTTCCCTCTGAATATCTTTAACCTGTTGTTGGCTAAATCCCTGGATATGGAACCTGCCAAATAGAAAGCCAAGTGTACCACAGACTTGATAGCTAAAAGAGCAGAAATTTATTATCCACAGTTCTAGAGAAAAAAAATCCCAGGTGAGTTTCACTCTGAGGCTTTTCTCTTGGTTTGCTGGCACCTGTCATTTCAAAATATGCTCAAATAGGAGCCAGGGATTTAGCTCAAGTGGTACCATCCCTACCTAGGAGGCACAAAGGTCCAAGTTCGATGCCCAGTACCAAAAAAAAAAAAACAAAGCATGCTCAAGTAATACCCTCTTTGTTAGTGCAAACAGATAACAGCCTAAATTGTGTGGTGTCTTCTTAAAAGGGTACTAATCCCATCAAGAAGGACCTACCCACCATTTCCTCAGTTAAAGCTAATTATCTCCTAAAGGCCCCACTTCCAAATACCCCATTCATTAGAGGATGGAACTTGAAATAAGAATTTGGAGGTAGAGATTGGGCAAGGACATACATACTCAGAATGTCAGCAATATGGAAGGCTGAGGGAGAGGACCACAAGTTTAAAACTCAGTCTGGACTTCTGCACAGCAAAAGAAATCACTGGTACCGCTAAAAGACAAACAAGAACATGGGAAAAAGTCTTTACTAGCTGTTTGTCAGACAAAGGACTATTATCTACGATGTATAAAGAACTTAAACAAATCAGTCTCCCCAAATTTAAAGACCAAATTCAAAAATGGGCATCTGAAATGAACAGACACTTCTCAGAGGCAGAAAAAGCAGCCAAGAAGCATATGAAGAAATGTTCAACATCACTGGTCATTTAAGAGATGCAAAACTCATTCTGGGAAACTTATCAACTTAGTGAAATCCTCTCTCACAATGAAAGAGAGAGAGAAGCTGTGGACAAAGTTCAACGTCAAGATACTAAATTCAATCCCCAGGGAGGAATGCATAGGGACACATTTAGTCCACAACAAACAGTATCTTACTTTTTCTTTTAATCTCATTTCTTTAATAACTACTGATATTAATTATTTTAATAAGTTTATTGGCCATTCATTTTTTTCCTTAGTTTTCTTTTAATAAATAGTATGTTCTAGCCGGGCGTGGTGGCTCATGCCTGTCATCCCAACCCTCGGGAGGCAGAGGCAGGAAGACTGCTGAGTTTGAGGCTTGCCTGAGCTACATAGTGAGCTCAGAGCCAGCCTGAACCACAAAGCAAGACCCTGTCTCAAAAAAAAAAAAAAAAAAAAAAAAAAAAAAGAGCCAGAGATTTGGCTCAATGGTTCCAGCGCCTGCCTCACAAGCGCAAGGTCCCTGGTTCAATCCCCACAAACCATATATAATACTGGGCATGGTACGCCCACTGACAATCAGTACTTCATACCACAGATGCCGGGCTTGGTGGTTCAAGCCTGTAATCACAGCACTCAGGAGGCAGAGGCAGGAGGATTGCTGAGTTCAAGGCTTGCCTGGGCTACATAGTGAGCTCAGGGCTAGCCTGAACTACAAAGTGAGACCCTGTCTCAAAAAAAAAAAAAAAAAAAAGGTTATGTTCTGACTGCAAATCTGAAACAGGAAATAGGTAAGCCTAAAACATCCTATCATATGAGAAACAAGCAATCAATTGGATTGCTAAAGGCATGTCAGAATACAGAAGCCAACCTTAGTAAGTCTTCTCTCCCCAAAATAAGGAAATTTGAGCATCAAAAGACAACTGCAATGGACTGAAATACATCATATATTCTAACATAAAGGAATTCAGAATGAGAAGAGGAGAAACAAAGAAAAGAAAAGAGAAGAGAGAAGAAAAGGAGGAAGAAAAAGGGGGGAAAGAAATTAAAAACACTCAGGACTATGAGGATGGTATGAGACCAATTCATAATTCTGAAAAAGGGGAAATCAAAAGAACTAGTCAGACATTTTCCACACTCTTCTTAGACAATCTACATTTCAAGGAAAGGACTGAAAAAAAGTATGTGATTCAACAAATAACTAAAAAAGAGAATGACAGAATTAGGATATCATTCATAATCCTCTTCAATTAATGAGTCAAAATAATAATCAAAAATAGTTGCTATGGGCTGGATATTTAGCTCAGTGGTTCCAGCACCTGCCTTGCAAGCGCAAGGCCCTGAGTTCCATCCGGTAACCACATACAATGGTGGGCGTGATGACTCACGCCCACCAGCCATCAATACCACATACCACAGTGCCAGGTGTGGTGGCTCACGCCTATTGTAATCCCAGCACTCGAGAGGCAGAGGCAGGAGGATTGCTGAGTTTGAGGCTTGCCTGGACTACACAGTGAGCTCAGGACCAGCCTGAACAACAAAGCGAGACCCTGTCTCAAAAAAAAAAACCTTAGTATGATAGATATTGTGAAATAGTAAATATTCAAAGGGAAATGGGGTTTAGGTGTAAGTAATGAAGGGAAAGAAAAAATGTGAAGGTTAAAAAAAGGAAGTAAAGGGCCGGAGGGTTAGCTCAGAGGTTCTGGTGCCTGCCTCACAAGCGCAAGGTCCTGAGTTCGATCCCCGGTGACCACATACAATGCTGGGCATGGAGACTCAGGCCCACCAGCCATCAATACCACATACCACAGTGCCGGGCATGGTGGCTCACGCCTGTAATCCCAGCACTCAGGAGGCAGAGACAGGAGGATTGCTGAGTTCGAGGCTTGCCTGGGCTACATAGGGAGCTCAGGGCCAGCCTGAAATACAAAGTGAGACCCTGTCT
>PVIC010041883.1:0-16029 GCA_004025085.1 Thryonomys swinderianus | reverse complement strand
AAAAAAAATGGAGTGTACCTTAGTAGTAAAGTGTGTACTTAGCAGGCATGAGGACATGGATTCAATCCCTAGTGCCAAAACAACAAAGTCTTTATTTATTTATTTTTATTTTTATTTTTTTGCAGTACCAGGGATCGAACTTGGGCCCTTGTGCATCCAAGGTTGTTGCGGTACCACTTGAGCTAAATCCCCAGCCCCTTATTTTTTAAAAAATTTTATCACCAATGAAAGATTTAGCTAGTGGTTCTGGCGCCTGCCTAACAAACTCAGGGTACCTGGTTCAAGCCCTGGTAACTATATGTAACAATGCTGGGTGTGGCGACTCACACCCACTAGCAATCAATACCACATGCCACAATGCTGGGAGTGCTGGCTCACACCTGTAATCCCAACACTTGGAGGCAGAGGCAGGAGAGTTGCTCTGAGTTCGAGCCTTGCCTGAGCTACATAGTCAGCTCACGGCCAGCCTGAACTACAAAGTGAGATCTGTCTCAAAAAAATAAATAAATAAATTACCAATAAATTAAGAATAAAAATTTAAAATCTAAAAAAAAAAAGGGCCGGAGATTTATCTCAGTGGTTCCGGCGCCTGCCTCGCAAGCGCAAGGTCCTGAGTTTAATCCCGGTGACCACACAGAATGCTGGACGTGGAGACTCACGCCCACCAGCAATCAATACCACATACCACAGTGCCGGGTGTGGTGGCTCACACCTGTAATCCCAGCACTCGGGAGGCAGAGGCAGGAGGATTGCTGAGTTCGAGGCTTGCCTGGGCTACAAAGTGAGCTCAGGGCCAGCCTGAACTACAAAGCGAGACTGTCTCAAAAAAAAAAAAAAAAAAACCTCACAAGTCATGTATAGTGGCACATGCCTGTAATTCCAGCACTCTGGGAGGCTGGGGCTTGAGGATTGCAAGCTCAAACCTAGCTAGAGCAATTTAGCAACAAAAATCTTGCCTGAAAAAAACTTTTAAAGACCTAGGATACACCTCAATATTAGGTTCAGTCCCCAGTATCAACACACAGGTGCACACACACACCATAGTATATATATGTTTACATATTTTTATATACATATAAAAGTTTTCAATATCGGTTTCACAAAATGTAAATATACTTGACTCTATTGGAACTGTACAATTAAAAGTAGTTAAAATAGTAAATTTCATACGTGGTTGTTACCACACTAAAAAAAAAAAGTACAAACGGAAAATATTCACAAATACAAAATTTTTATTATAACATATAGCTATAAAAAATCTAATTTAGGGCCGGAGATTTAGCTCAGTGGTTCCAGTGCCTGCCTCGCAAGCACAAGGTCCTGAGTTCAATCCCCAATAACCACATACAACGGTGGGCATGGTGACTCACACCCACCAGCAATCAGTACCACATACCACAGTGCCGGGTGTGGTGGCTCATGCCTATAATCCCAGCAATCAGGAGGCAAAGGCAGAAGGATTGCTGAGTTCCAGGCTTGCCTGGGCTACATAGTGAGCTCAGGGCCAGCCTGAACTACAAAGCAAGACCCTGTCTCAAAAAAAGAAAAAAAAATCTAATTTAGCCGGGTGTGTTAGCTCACATCTATAATCCCAGCACTTGGGAGGCAGAGGCAGGAGGATTGCAGAGTTCAAGGCTTGCCTGGGCTAGAGTCCAGGGCCAGCATGAACTCAAAAGCAAAACCCTGTCTCAAAAAAATTAAAAATCTAATTTACAGAAGTATAATATGGTACATTATGAGAAAAAATTATAGGAACTGAGACAGAAGCAAAGGGCACAACAGTGTCTTAATTGTCTTTCCCTTTTTTGTGTTTTTTTTTAGATGAGGAAAGGTTTATTGGGGCTCACAGTTTGTAGAGGTCAAGCTTGAGTGGTTCCAAGGCAGAGGAAAAACAATTTGTGGCATAGCTGACAGGGAAACAGATCAATCTCCACTGACTAAACTTACACAAATTGAGGAATGAAATCTTGGACCAAAAGGAAGAAGTTAGGAGAGTATGTATTGGAAATAAGAAGAACAGCTCCTGGATTCCCAAGAGGGGTCCCGAGTGGGCGGCCCCTTCTCCTCCATCTCTGAAAGACTTCACCAAAGTGCCTCAGGAGCTGTGTGATTTGGCTCCAGCAAGCTTGGGTCCTGGTCTCTACCGAATGACACTTCCCCTGGACCGCTATCCTCAGTCCAGCCCCTGTGGGGTGACCCCTGTGCCCATGACCAAAGTCTGCAGGTAGCGGGCAGGACACAGTGGATGTTGTGGATGTGTGAGCCTGCCTTTCTTTTTCCCATATTCTCAACCTCCCCAGACCATTACAGGATCAGTACGTGCACTGTTCCCCTCATGCTACAGCATAAATTCTAAATAAGGCTCTTTCATATGGTCAATTTTTTTTTTTGAAACAGGGTCTTGCTTTGTAGTTCAGGCTGGCCCTGAGCTCACTATGTAGCCCAGGCAAGCCTCGAACTCAGCAATCCTCCTTCCTCTGCCTCCTGAGTGCTGGGATGACAGGCGTGAGCCACCACACCTGGCCAGATGGTCAATTTTTTTCCTAAATATGATTCTTTTTTTTGAGACAGGGTCTTGCTCTGTAGTTCAGGCTGGCCCTGAGCTCACTATGTAGACCAGGCAAGCCTTGAACTCAGCAATCCTCCTGCCTCTGCCTCCTGAGTGCTGGGATGACAGGTGTGAGCCACCATGCCCAGCCTAAATGTAATTTTTTATTACAAGGTAGAAACAGGTAAAAATAGATACAGTTGAACTGGTGACACTAGAGCTGGTAACACCAAATATTACTGGCACTGAAGGTAGACAGCACCCAAGGCTGGTAACACTGAAAAAAAACCTATCAGCCAGAAAACAATGGGGGTGATGGGGAATTACCAGGAATCACCATCTCCAGTCACTAGAAATTTTTTCATTTCATTTCATGGGGTCTCACTATATAATTCAGGGTGGCCTTGAATTGACTGGCTAGCCCAGGCTATTCTCAAACTCACAGCAATTCTCCTGCCTCAGCCTCCCAAGTTCTGGAAGGTAAGGCATGCACCACCATGCCAGATAAATCACCAGAAATTCTTGAGGTTTGCTGATACCAGGTGGTTCCAGCTGTCCGAATAGCAGTTCAGGCTGCTAACATTAAGAGCTAATAACTGCTGGTAATCAAAGCTCAGAGCAGGTAACACTAAAATAGCTACACTTTGCTTCTGTGTGATTTCTATCCAAACTGAACAAAAGAACCCTGACCTAATTAGAAATAAAACTAGTATAACAGTGGTCATCATATAAAAAAGCAAATAGTATAAAATCATAGGAAGTACATAGACACAGGGAAGCTTATTTCCAGCTCTGAGTCTGTATCTGAGTGATAAAAAGTACATCAGTTGCCTCTTCTGGGCATTAGAATTAGAATTGTGACACAGGCACTTGCTCAGTATGTTTAATCAAACATGAGCTCCACAAAATGGCATGTTAGTGAAAATATCAATCTGTGATCAAATCACCTTGAGAAGCACAAAACAACTGAGTTTTTCTTTTGGAGATTCTAATTGACATTAACTTTTTAAAAGGTACATGAAAACTTTGTCTTTGCTTAACCTACATCACCCATCTATTGGGCCATATGCTCCTTCCATCATTTTTTTCTCCTATTGAATCTATTGATAATTCTTTAAACTGTTGTCCTGCAGAAAACTCAGGGAACTAACACTCTACAATAATTTATAAAATAGGCTGTATTAGTCAGTATTTCTACCACTAGGCCACAATATCTGACACATACAACTTAAGGAAGGAGGAGTTTAATTTGGTTCTTGGCTTCAAGGATTGCAGTCCATGGTCAACTGGCTCCAAGGCAGAAATACTACAATAAAAAGGAATGGAAAAGCAAAGATACTTAGTTCCTAGAGGCCAGAATTCTGAGTAAGAAACAGCACCAGAATGGCAGGAGACAGGCACATACAAAAACTCCATCATGGGGCCAGAGATTTAAATCAGTGGTTCCAGCACCTGCCTAGCAAACACAAGGTGCTGAGTTCAATCCTGGATAACCACATACAACAATACCAGGCATGGTGACTCACGCCCACTACCAATCAGCACCATATACCACAATGCCAGGCATGGTGGCTCATGCCTGTAATCCCAGCACTTGGGAGGCAGAGGCAGGAAGATTCCTGAGTTTGAGGCTTGCCTGGGCTACATAGTGAGCTCAGGGCCAGCCTGAACTACAAAACAAGACCCTGTCTCAAAAGAAAAAAAAAAGTTCATCATTTATATGGTGGCATGTACTTATAACCCACTATACAGGAGGATCATGAGTTCAAGGTCTGAGAAACTTGGTGAGACCCTGTACCAAAAAACATTAACAAAGACCCCAAGGCCACATCTTTATCACACACCTAGACACACCTAGAAGTACAATGTTCTAATCCTCTAGGGAGACCCAAAGCCAATCAAACTGATACTCCACTCTAACCACCACATCCCAGACCTTGTCAACTTGACAGCCAAACATAGCTTCTTAAACTATACTTAATCCCCAAATAGAAAAATACACCAATAAAATCAACTTTTAAAAAAAGAATGGGAAGTTCAGTTGGAATAATATAACTGTTCTGTGTGCAGCTAGAAATATAATAATCCCTTTCTTTTTTAAAGTCTCAAGAATTCCAGCATATTTCAAGAATTCAAATCAAGTCTCTTCTGAGATTTAAACTTTTAACATTGGCATTCATTAATTCATTCATTTAGAGACAGGTTCTCACTATATAACTCAGGCTGGTCTTGAACTCACTATATAATCCGAGTTGACCTCAAACTGCCTCAGCCTCCCAAATACTGGATTACTGGTATCCCCCAACACTACTCACACTTAATTGTGACTTCTGTAAAAACTCCAAAACAAGTTACATAATCCCAAAGGGTAAACTTTCCATTTCCAAAAGGGAGGAAGAGAGATAGAAAAGAACTGGACCAAAGCAATACCAAAACCCAGCAGGGCAAACATTAAGTCCTGTATTTGTATGCCCTGTATCTGGAACACATGGTGGTCAGATGTGACAGGGCTTGGACAGCCACAATCCTACAGCCTTGGTGGCTGCAGGCCACATGACCTCTGTCTTGGGCCCACTTCACTTGTGCCCTGCAGCCTTCCTTAACAGATGTTCCATGGTTCTTGAATCTCCAGTTCCTGGGGTCACCACTGAACCTTTAGCTTTAACCCCACAGTACCAGACATCACCCTCTTAGGAGCTCCCTACTGATCTCCCAGACCTTCTCCTGTAATCTAGATAGAAGTCTCTCTGACTCCTCAGCTCTTGGTTTAGTAAGTTCAGACACCTGAACTGAACTCACTAAACCTGGTCTTAAACAGACCTGAATTCACTAAACCTGGCTCTTACACAGCATCATGTGAATGATTTTAATGTCTGCTGCCACCAAGAGCAGTAGCCAGGACACTTTGGATCCCTATTATAGTAGCCTCTGAGTGCCTGGATGACTCAGCATAGTGAAATGAATCTCAGGGTACTAATTCCCTGGAAGGCCTTCAGCAAAGGTCTCGGGGGCTCTCTTCTCAATGAAAGGTTGATAGTTTTGTACCTTTGAGGCTGTGATGATTTCCAACATGTTCTCAAAATGTCTTTCTCCTCCCTCTCTTTCTCCCTCCCTCCCTCTCTCTTCTGACACCAGAATTGAACTCAGGGCCTTGCATTTGCCAGGTAACTGGCACAGCACCACTGAGCTGCATCCCCAGCCCCCATTCTTTTATAAAGTACTTGGTTTCTTTTTAATAGTACAAATGGCTTCATCTCACTTGGTTCCAATATTATATATGGTTATATTTGGGGTAAAATTTAAGTTTTTCAAATTTTTTTGATCATTTTTTTAGACCTGATCTCATTATAAATCTTGCTGAATGAAACAGTCTCAAGGTTAAGCTGCTGTGAAATTTTATCTGTCAGATCAATTAGTCCATTACCTTTAATGTCAGTCTCCCATAGGCAAAATATAGGCAAATTTTCTGTGAGTATAGTACACATGGCCTCTAGTACAACTGCCAGTAGAGCCCTTGTTCCCAACAACAACGACAAAATCTCCTGAGCCTGGCCTTTACTGTCTACATTCCTATTAGAATTCTGGTCTTTGGGCCGGAGGGTTAGCTCAGTGGTTCCGGCGCCTGCCTCGCAAGTGCAAGAACCTGAGTTCGATCCCTGGTAACCACATATAGTGCTGGGCATGGAGACACGCCCACCAACAATCAACACCACATACCACAATGCCGGATGTGGTGGCTCACGCCTGTCATCCCAGCACTCGGGAGGCAGAGACAGAGGATTGCTGAGTTCCAGGCTTGCCTGGGCACCATAGTGAGCTCAGGGCCAGCCTGAACTACAAAGCGAGACCCTGTCTCCAAAAAAGCAAAAAAAAAAAAGAATTCTGGTCTTCTATGATCTGACCAGAATCACCTATCAGGCTCTGCTTTAGAATTTTAGGGGTTCTGTAGCCCACCTCTCCACACTTTCCCAAAGTCCTCACATAAAACAGTTCCAAAGACTTTATTTTTTATTTTTATTTTTTTGGCACTTGTGAGGTAGGTGGTGCTGAAACCACTGAGCTAAATCCCCAACCCTCCAATGGCTTCTGAAGCACAAGATCAGGTACAATCATAGCAATGACCCCACTCCCAGTAACAATTTCCTGTGTTAGTCATCTTTCCTGTCACTGATACACAACACCCAACACTCACAATTTAAAGCATCAGAGGTTTGATCTGGTACACAGTGTCAGAGGATTAAGCCCATGATCAGTTGGCTCCAAAGTAGAAACATCATAGCAAATGGGCACAAGGGAGCATATCAGCTTTGTTCATGCTGGCTGGGAAGCAGAGCACAGGAACAGTGACAAAGAAGAACAGACAAGCCTGACCTACCGAGGTACACCCAGAAGTATGGTACACAAATCCCTTGGGTACAAAGCCAATCAAGTTGATGATCCACTCTAACTATAGAATCTAGAAAGTAGAATAATCCTTCATGATATAAAACTCCTTAGCAATACCCATACAGTAGTCCTTAGATCAAACATGATAGTTTAGGAAATGCATGTACTTAACTCATTTATTTTCATTATTTCTTTCTTCAGCATTTTGAAATAGCTTAATAAGGTGTCAGTTAATCACAAGTTATGAATGTGATTTCAGAAATAAAAGTTTCACAAAACAAGTAGGCATTTCGAAGTACAGTTCAAATCTACAGAACTCTTTTATCTGAAACTCTTTATGTGACATAAACTGCATAAATAGATCAAGGTTTTCCTATCGGAAGATGAATAAACAGAGGCATTGCTGATGTGCCATTTGTGTTCCAGCAAAGAACAGAAACAACTCAGCCTACCCTTCCTAAACAAATAGCAAACCATTCTCTTTTGATAGAAATAAACCTAGGTTAAAAAATATTATAACTGTAAACTAATTTTCTTATAAATTCATGAACAGACCCAAGGAGAGCCTCTACCAGTGCCACGACACAGAAAACACTTTTCCTGGGAAGCAGAGAAGAGAGAAACTGATTACAATGCAATCGATAGGAAGCATCTCCCATCAATCAATGAGTGCTGAAAGGAGCTCTCACTGTAATGCCCCACAAACTGTAGAAGCAGATGCTGTTATTGGCTCAGGAGAGTCCTCAAGGAAACATAAATGTAAAATAGGAGTTACTCAAGAATGTTTAGGGGCCTCATGATAGCAGAGGGAGAATGGGTCTTCGTAGCACATCTACCAAGCTAAGCACCAGAGGGAAGTGCGGATTTATGACAGCATAAACTGTGAAGAAGCCGGATTCCTTGGCATCATGAAGAATAACTCTATGTAGATCTTTCCCATGGGGAGGATTCTTTCAATTACAATTATATGAAAAATCTAACCTGCCAGAATTAACATTCTCTGGGGGCTTATCTTCCCAAAATCATCACCGTACCCAAGAAAAAAGTATTTTTTTTTTCAGACCAATTTAAATTTAAATTTCCATCTGCCATGTGCAGGAAATTTTCACTGGCCATGGAACAAAGATACTATTTCAAGGCTATTCTTGAGTACCTCCTTTAGTACAAAGTAAAAACCCAGTGCCCCCACAGGCTTGGAACTTGCTATTTAAATTTAAAATTTAAACTATAATTCTTTTATACTTCAGTAAGGCTTAATAAGTTTCCTTTTTTTCCTTTTTCACACCTATAGGCACACAATTGACTGGAAAGGTACATTTAGACTTTAGTAGATAGCAGAACAAACCAATCTGGTAAACTACCAAATAAATTAAAATGTCAAACCAGAAAGAAAACTCAAACTGTAGTGATCACAAGCCGTGTGCAGTGGCACATGTCTATAATCTCAGCACTCAGGAGATAGAGGCTGGAGGACTGTCACAATTATAAAGCCAGCTTGGGCTACAAAGTGAGTTGAAGATCAGGTACATAGCAAAATCCTGTCTCAAAAGCCAAAAATCCAGGCCAGAGATTTAGCTCAATGGTTCTGGTGCCTGCCTCACAAGCACAAGGTCCTGAGTTCAATCCCCGGTAACCACATACAATGCTGGGTGTGGTGACTCACACCTATAATCTCAGCACTTGGGAGACAGAGACAGGAAGATTGCTGAGTTCAAGGCTTGCCTGGGCTACACAGTGAGCTCAGGGCCAGCCTGAACTACAAAGGGAGATCCTGTCTCAAAAAAAAAAAAAAAAGTCAAAAATCCTTAGTGATTATGAATTTAAACCAAAGGTCACAAAATCAGAAACATAACATTAAAACAAGTTTGTGTGTTATAACTGAACTGCATTTTCATTTTCTGTATCAATGTGCCACTTGGTTGACCAACCAGCCTGCTCACCATTCCTGCTGGGCACCATGGAACTGACCAGTGAAAAGTGTCAGTCAAAGTCCACTGACATCATTAATTTACTTTGCCTATTTGTTATTCATGTATTTATTTATTTCTCTTTTTTTTTAAGGCAGGGCCTCACTTTGTAGCTCAGGCTGGCCTTAACCTCACACTGATTCTCCTGCCTCAGCCTCCTGAGTGCTGGAATTACTTACACACACTACCACGCCTATCTAGCTGAGGTTTATAGTAAAGGAAATGCCACAATTTTAAAGCTTCCTTTTCCAAGATCCTGTGGAATAAACATATATTTAGGGCTAAAAATAATTACGGTTGATTGGAGAGATTTTTTTTTTTTTGAGACAGGGTCTTGCTTTGCAGTTCAGGCTGGCCCTGAGCTCACTATGTAACTCAGGCAAACCTGGAACTCAGCAATCCTCATGCCTCTGCCTCCTGAGTGCTGGGATGATAGGCTTGAGCCACCACGCCTGGCACTGTGGGGTGTGGTGCTGATTGCTGGTGGGCATGAGTGATCACACTCAGTATCATATCTTTGTAGTGGTTACCAGGATGAACCAGGGACCTTGGGCTTGCTAGGCAGGCAGTGGAACCACTGAGCTAAATCTCCGGCCCAGGAAGATTTTAATGTATTGGGGTTTGGGACTTTTTTCTTGTTGTTTTGGTTCTTTTCTTCAGTACCAGAGATTGACCTCAAGACCTTGTGTTTGAGAAGCACATGTGGCATCACCGAGCTACATCCCAGCTCCATGTATTGGGTTTTTAAAATTTAATTTTAATTTCAATTTTTCAGTTCTGGAAACTAGATGCAAGGCCTTTACATGCTAAACAGGTACTGTACCACTGAGCTTTCCCCTCAGTCCATCTCCCAAGGTACACTTTTTCAATTGAGTTTCTTTTAAGTGCATTATGCTTCTTTTCAAAAAGAAGAGGAGTGAAACGATACATTCTGTATTTTTTTAAAAGTGCCAGATTTTATAACATTCAGGCCATGTGGTCCTCTTTGGAGGGGTATAGAATATGTTAGCCCAAAGTATGTCACTAAGTCATAAAAATTATGTTGAGTTAAATGTATTTCTAGTACTTACAATGTTTTATCTACCTAAAAGCAGAGGCTTCTGGAAGGACTTAATTCTCACTAATCCCCACCCCAGGGCCAACCCCAGTCTTCTTAGACCCTAAGAGTGAGTCGGTGCCACACCCACCAAGGTTTGGCACAAGGCTGTCAGGTCTTCTGAGGACTCATTTAGCTTTCTGAAAATCAGTCAGAGCTGTTCTTCCCTCCCCTTCAGGCAGCGGGAGGATCCAAGCCCCACATTCTAACTGCCTCTGGAGTTTATCATCGCAGAACACCCCATGGATGTGGACTTTGCAAACATGAACACATTGTTTTTTTCACTTGCTAACCTGTCATTAATCAGTGTACTTCACAGGTGCTCAGCTACTAAACCTGAATGAATAAAAGGAAAATTTTTTTTATCCCCTTACATTTTTTTTTTTTTTGAGACAGGGTCTCGCTTTGTAGTTCAGGCTGGCCCTGAGCTCACTAAGTAGCCCAGACAAGCCTGGAACTCGGCAATCCTCCAGTCTCTGCCTCCCGAGTGCTGGGATGACAGGCGTGAGCCACCACACCCAGCACTGTGGTATGTAGTATTGATTGCTGGTGGGAGTGAGTCACCACGCCCAGTATTGTGTGTGTGGTTACCGGGACTGAGCTCAGGACCTTGGGCTTGCAAGGCAGGTGCCGTATCCCCTTATATTTTATCAGACAAAGGTCCAATTTTGGCTGGAGTTCACAGTGAAATTTCTACTCAACAATAGGAACACATCCCTGGGGTGTGGTAATGCACGCCTGTAATCCCAGCACTTGGAAGGCAGAAGCAGGAAGATCACTGTGAGTTTGAGGCTGACCTGGGCTACAGAGCAAGTTCGGACCAGCCTGAACCACACAATAAGGCCCAGCCTCAAAAAAAAAAAAAGAAAGAAAGAAAGAAAGAAATATGTGTAGATTTAAAAAGGTATGTCTCCTTTTGTATGTCCAGGCCTCAGATAGTTACTTCTGTGTCCCTACTGTTGGCAGAACATAGCCTGTGACAAGAGCTGAAAGTCTCAAATGAGAAAAAATTCTCAATTGTGCTGTGGCCTCAGGATCCAAACTTGAGGCACAGTTTAACTAGGAATAGATTAGCATCAACTGAGCTAAACGTGAATGGCTGTTGTCTTGGAACACACATGAAGCAGACTTGCAGCCATCAACCTGTGGGAAGATGCAACAGAATCCTGTGTGCCCTGGTAAAGTTGTCTCCTACCAACACTCCTTTGCATATATGACTCGGAGAGGAATCACTTTGCCTAAAGATCCCAGGACTGGAGTGGCCAGGTGGACCACAGCGGCTTAGACAATAGTTCACTGGCTCAAAAAGACGTCCACAGCTCTCTGACTCACAGCTTGCAATACGACCTTTTCCTCCCAATCCATCCTACCACTGTGGTGTTATCTGCCAGCAGGCCCACATCAGGGACCACACTCACGCAGTCTCCTGATCTTGGACTTTCAGTCTCCGAAACTATGAGCTAAATAAACCTCATTTTTAAAGAGGAAAACATGTCAAGAGCCCCAAAGTAAAAGAACTACCAGGGACTAGGGAGTCTGGGCTGCGGTGAGGGTGGAGGCTGGAAAACAGAAGGAGGTGAATCTCTCTGTTCTGCAGCACGGCAAGTGACAGTCTCTGAGCAGCCCTCGGAGCTGCTGGTGTTCTCTACTGGAGACAGAGGTCAGATCCATTAAAGAAGGAAAACTGTCTATATTATTTGAGTTAATAAATGTGTAACAACTATTCAATTAAGACTGTTAATCATTTTTAAAAGATAAAAATTAGCAGGCTATCTCATGTCCTCCTCCATATGAGAAAAGAAAGAAGACCCTGATCTGAAGAAAATATAAATATTTTTCCTGTTGAAGAATATTGATGTCAGTTTCAACATTATCATCAGGGCACAGAAGTATAAGAACAATAATCAGAAGGAACTGTTCCTGTTTAGAGATTATTTTCATAGCACTGAGGTCTTTGCAACCTTCTAAGTTCCCTTTGTTTAAACTTTAGTTTCAAGGGCAATTTGATATTGGTAGAAAACAAGTTTACAACAGTTATGAATATTCACAAGAATTTCTTTGTTCCAAAGGAAAACAAGATCAGGAATTTAATGAATGTTTCCAGTCCTTTTTCAAATCATATTTGAACACATTCAGTGACAAAGAAATCCCTGCCTCCCCAGAAACCGAAAGGCAGAATCATCTCTTTCTCTTCTTCCTGAGCCTCCTTCATTAAACAGAAATAGTCACTAGAATTATAAGAAGGAGCTATAAAGATCATTTTTATTGGTAGAAAGGCAATAAAGACAGATACAGTTTTACTTAGCAATAGAAAAGATAGGAAAGAAGAAAGCGTTGCCTCTTCCTTCTCAGATTAGTAACTGAGGCCTATAAATTAAATTGATAAAATACATAAATACATGTTAATTAGAGAAAAGATATATATTTTATTCCAGTGCTAGGAAGTGAAATTCATGCAGGCAAGACAAATGCTCTACCACTGTGCTACATTGCCAGCCCTTTCTAATTTTATTTTGAGACTGGACTTGCTAATATAAGACATACAAATTTTATCAACATTAATATTTTCACATGCACAGGGGATTCACAGAAAGGAAGTGAAAACCTAAAGCAAGTAGACTTGGAGGCTTATTTATCACTTTAACAAAGGGCAATATTATGGAGAAGTTACTAGACGAAGTAAAGGAGATTGGGACTCAGGGCAGACCAACTGTAGAAAAGTAACTGGGCAATGCACAAATATAAGGGTTCTTTCTCCCAAGGTTTGTTTATGCAGACTCTTCTGAGCACAGGTTTTCCCTCTCCAGCCATAAGAGTCCTGCCCTTATCCTTGCACAGGATGGGACAGATGGTAGGTAGATTGTACAGAGCACAGAGCTCTTCTTTGATTTAAAGTGATCAGTCTGCCAAAGCCTGACATTTTGGAGTGGCATATCCATATCCATCAATAGCAGTAATCTTTCACTTTTCTAGGATAAGAATTTCATGATTATTTTGAATGGCATATAAGCTATACATAACTCATAAAAAATATCTGTACATGGCCAATAAATATCTTGAAAGAGGGATCATAAGCAAAGACAAATGGCTATTTCTCTCCTAGAATTTTATTTCACTGGTACCACCCAAGATGTTTATACTTTCATGTGAACAAAAAGGTTTGAATAAGAAAAACTTATGAAGACTTACCTTGTATTTCTAGCACAGCAGATTGAAATCATCCTCTCTGTACTGAGCTAGATCCCCAGGCCTTCTTAATTTTTATGTAGAGATATGGTCTCACTAAGTTGCCCAGGCAGGGCTTGAACTTGCCATTGTCTTCCTCTCAGCCTCCTAGAGTGCTAGGATTATAAGTGTGCACCCTTCTGTCCAGCTATACCATATCTTTTTGATTTTCCATTGTTTTTGTGTGTGGGAAGGTGGTTCTTTGAGATATGGTCTCACTATGAACGCCAGGCTAGCCTCGAACTCCCAGCAATTCTCTTCACTCAGCCTCCTGAGTGCCAGAATTATAGCCATGCACCACCACACCTGGCTGCAAGTTACATTTATTAGCTCCACATATTAGGCTAATTTACACCACTTCTGCTATACACTTCAAGGCATGAGTGGCTTCCTCATTCATCTTTGGTAACACTGGCCACTTTGGCTGGCTGGTCAGGCTGCGTCATACCAGCTCCCCAAACATCCTTTTTGCTAAGGCCCTTTGGCTGATTCAGTCTTAGTCCCCTTGTTTCCCATTTCCAAATTTACAAGTGAAAAGTGTGTGGCCTAGCTCGCCTTTCCTGCAGAGCTGTGTATCCTGGGGGACATACTGCTTAAGTCAGACACAGCCTAATGCAGTCCAGTACAACTGATGAGGGAGAACAGAAAGGAATTAGATGATAGACAGACAGAGATAGGGAGTTCTTATTAATACATAGTAATTTTACAGAATAGAGTTCCATTGTGGCATTTGCATAAATGCATATAACATACTTTAATCTATTACACCCCCCTTATACCTCAGAAGATTTTTTCACTGCTGTTTAGCAATTACAGAGAAATTA
Source organism: Thryonomys swinderianus (assembly GCA_004025085.1). NCBI lineage: Eukaryota > Metazoa > Chordata > Mammalia > Rodentia > Thryonomyidae > Thryonomys > Thryonomys swinderianus. Next base: position 1,983 of record PVIC010041883.1, on the reverse strand, counting down.
TTCAATAGAACGGAAGGTGGAGAGAGATGCCAATGATAAATACTTCTCAGCTAACAAAATATCACTCTAACTCTGACTAAAATAACTAGCTTAGTATTCCATTTAGAATAAATGTTTCTGAGGTTTGTCTCTTTTCAATATTACAACCAATGAGATATCCCTGCAATGCTATTTTTTTAAAATGTAGTTCTTAAAATTTCAAATGCAGAAGCAAAAGTCAAACCAATTTAAACAGATTTTGAGAATTTTAGTCATTTCAGAATACCATTACAATTTGAGATCAGGTAGATAAAATGATTATGAAACAACTAAGCTACTGGAGCCTCACATGTGCTATGAAAGCACCATACCATTGAGCTACATTCCTGGCCCCTGTCCTGCTTTTCCCTTAATCCCAACTACTAAACACAACCTGTTAATTTGTAGTTGACCTCCACAATCAGACTTGTGAGAATGCCAAAGTGACACAAGTCTTGGTCACTAACTTTGATGCTGTACAGCACACACTTAGGAAGTGTCAAATGCATTCATGAATAAATGCCTTGATGTTCTGCTACTTTTATTTTGATACAGGCTCTCACTTCATAGTTCAGGCTGGCCCTGAGCTCACTGTGTAGCCCAGGCAAGCCTGGAACTCAGCAATCCTCCTGCCTCTGCCTCCTGAGTGCTGGGTATGTGGTACTGATTGCTGGTGGGCATAAGTCACCATGCCCAGGATTGTTGTATGTGGTTACCATGGATAAAATCAGGGACCTTGTGCTTCTTAGGCAGGCGCTGGAACCACTGAGCTAAATCTCTGGCCCCTGTTCTGCTACTTCAGTAAAGTGATGTGATTAGGAAGTTTCTGGGTTGTTTGGGTTGGGTTGGGTTGGGTTGGGTTACATTTGTGACACAGAGATCTCACTGTGTTGACCAAGTTGACAATCTTCTCACCTTTGGCTCCTGAGGAACCAGTGAGGTGCTGCCATACCACTTACTTCATTTTAATAAACTAAATAGCCCTAAAACAAAACATTTTAAAAATTTACAATGCTAACAGGAAGCATACGCAAGGCTCTGCTCAATGCCCAGTACCTAGCAGAGTAAAAAAAAGAGGTGGTTTTGACTAGCCCAGAGCTGGCCCAGGTCGGGGAGCTAGCTCAGAGGTTTGCTGAACAAAGCTGAGAGACAGAGCCTGGACTGAGTTTGCGTGATGTGAATGAATTCTCCAGAGGAAACCAGTCCTTTCAAAACTGGGTAGTTAATAAAATTAAACATGCAACTTCCCTGTACCTTTATAATACTAGTCATAGATATTTAAAATAAATGAATATATTTAGACTTAGATAAAGATCTACCCACCAAAAAGATCTACCTGCAAAGACTGACATAAGAACGTAGCATTGCACACATACAGAAAAATGCAAAGGTCCTAAGTGTAGAATTTAATGTTTTTTAAAAACAACAATGTAAACAACACTAAAATCAAGAAACCCAAAGCGAGACCCTGTCTCAAAAAAAAAAAAATCAAGAAACCGATGTCACAGACATCACTGCCGCCCCACATTTCCCCTTCACACACTGAAATTCTTCTTTATATTTACATAAATGGAACTTCACACTGTGTACTCTTCTGTCTTGCTTTTGTTATTCAACTGTTTTCTATTTGTAATTTTTTATAGTTTATGCTTGAATTTATTAGTACAATTCACTGCATCCTATGCAACAAAAGGCACAGTCCTGCTGGTTTGGTAGGAGTACCTCGCAAGAGTATGATTTAACTCAGTGTGAAACGTGAAGGAAAAATTACGATCAAAATTCGAAAGGTTTTACAATATAACCAGAAATAGTGAAACTTACATGAGGAAAAAAAGCACATGAAGGTATATTCACATGTTAATAATGATTGTCAAAAATAAACAAAACAGGGCCGGAGGGTTAGCTCAGTGGTTCCGGCGCCTGTCTCGCAAGCGCAAGGTCCTGAGTTCGATCCCCGGTAACCAC
>PVIC010041882.1:0-16029 GCA_004025085.1 Thryonomys swinderianus | reverse complement strand
CCTCCTATGAATAAAGTGTTGCATGCTGTTCAAACAACATTCTGTCATCCAGATGTGGACATTTAATTTTTATTCCAATTGTAGGGCAGAGAATCTGCTGAGCAAGGTGACAAAGAAAACTAGTCTTTGATTTCCAGGAACATGTAGTCTACTTTGGGGAAGAGTTTACTATTAGTACCAGATGGAAAATATTATAGATGTGATTATGCTAAAATATACAGGAGTGCAGAATGAATGGTCAGGTATTGCTATAGCTAATTTCAGATATAAAAAAAATTTGTTTGGTTACAACTTTTGGTTAAAATTTGGGAGATATAAATTATAATGCAAATATTCTGCTTCTTAATCTGAAATTTATACCATGAACAGCACCGTGTTTTAAATTAACAAGGTTAATTTTTCAGAGCGCCTCAGGGTCACAGCAAAATTGAATGTAGAGTTCAGAAAGTTCTCCCCACCTTGTAAAGAGACCACAGTCACACACATCCAGCAGACTGGAGTACATTGGTGAAAACTGACCAGCTTACACCACCTCTAGGGAAGGAAGAACAGAGGTTCCCCTTCCATGCTCCTCTTGGTGCTGGACAATCTTTGAGTTTTGCTAAGTGGATAAAGGCTTCCTACAGAATATGTTTGGTATCACACAAAAAGTTCCACTGCCCCACAATCTACTCTGTTTATTTAACAGTCCCTTCCAGTGACCTCCTTAGTAACAATTTATTGTTCTCCTGTTTCGTAGCTTTGCCTTTCCAAAAACATCATATAGATAGAGTTATACTGCATTTAGCCTTTTCAATGTGGCTTCTTTTTTGAAAATATGCATTGAAATTCCTCCTTTATCTTTTCAAAGCTTGCTAGGTCTTTGTCTAGATGCACTACTTTTAGACCCGGGTGTCGCACTGTTTATTTCTGAATATACTGTGATTCATTAAAATGCAGATCTCTTCAGGGCTTACTAGCTCATTGTCTGGATGTGCTGAGGTACAGAAAAATATTTGCTTTTTGGGGTTAGTGCCAGGTTTTAAACTCAGGGCATTTTAGGTACTAGGCAACTGCCCTACCATTGAGTTAGTTTCCCCGTCCAATTTTTGATAATTATAAATAAAGTTATTCTATACATCTGTGTGCAGTTTGACTAAATGCCAAAGGGCAAAGCTGAGCTGTTTTGTAAGAATATGTTTAGATCTTTACACGTGTGTCAAACTGTCTTCCAAAATACCAATCGCGATTTGCATTCCCACCAGTGACGAATGAATTTCTATCACTTTACTCTCACTAGGAGTTAGTGTTAACAATGTTTTGGATTTTGCCTTCCTAATAAGTGGATAGCAGTCTCATTGGCAATTCCAAAATGACATATAATATAAATCTGTTTCTTTACAGGCTTACTTTCTATTTCATTTCTTTTGATGAGTTATCTGTTTGGTTCCTTTGCCATTTTTCAATCAAGTTGTTCATATTTTCTTGGGCTCTCAGAGTTTCTATAACAGCTTCCTCTGTTTTATACATCAGTATATGATAGTAAAAATACTGTAGTTCCCAATACCATGGAGATGTTTATGATTATTGAATTTATGTTGTATGTCAGATCTACATCCTGTTGTGCTTGTAGCATTCATGAGGCACCCACTGACAGTAGTTACAGTGCCTGTAAGGTAATCTTGACATTACTGATGCATCCAGTACTCTTTCCCTGAGAAAATAAATGTGTATAAATGATTTTAAGGACCTTGTGCAAGAAGGTAAATTCCTTCAGGGCTTAAAAACAGTGCAGCCCATAATTTAAAGATTAGCTCATTGCATCACAGACTGGGAAGAATCATAGAGTGCATTCTTCCTGGTTTTGGGGGAAGTTTACTTTGCAGCTAAACATTCAGATGCTCAAGTTATAGATTTCGTACATGAGCAAAGTCTAAAGAGTGTGATAGACAAAGTGTACATAGGTCACTGGGGGTGACCCTGTGGCATGCATGCCGCAGCTGGCGTGCAGAGCCCGCTCTGCCTGGCGCTGTCTTCCCAGACCTGCCCCAGCAGCTGAGCATCGAACTCAATGCACACGGGGTCACGCGATTGGAAAGGATTAGCTGGGCTGGGTGACCATGCCACAAGCCAGGGCCAGAGTCCGGGCCAATCCCAGCCTTCGCCTGGTGGGTCAATGTTCAGGTTTAACGGCGGTGTTGGAACTTTGCAATAAATAAGTGGATTTGTAGTTTGGGCTCTTGGTCTCTGAAGAGCTCTCCATGCCCATTCTAGATGATAATATGTTATAAAAATGTCTTGTGAGCCGCAAATGTGTGTGCAGTTGGAGCTCGCCATCCAGAGAGAGGCCCGGCACAGGACCTGAGACTGATTTGGGGATCCGTCGGTGGCTCAGTGTTTCCTCTGAGGCTCGCGAGCCTCCCGCTGCGGGAGTATCAGGCGGTTGGTTCAGAGGAGACCAGGGCAGGTGGACGGGGGTGCGGCTGTGCAGGGAGAGCTGGTTATCCTCCACTCCCCACGGAGACGTGAAACATGAATGTCTAAATCGCTTTCATGTCTAACATTCCCTGAACTCACGGGTCCTATTGCGCATGCTCCAATCCATCCAGCTGCTTACAGAGCGTGTCGTCTGCTGCCGCAAAGTGCGTGCAAATCGTTCTTTGTTAACAGGTAGTATCTTTTCTCTTAGAAACTTATTTCCTCTGCCTAGTTCCTTTTAATTTTGTGCTCTTCTTTTGAAATTCAAGTCATTTTCCAAGCAGAAACGTATTTCAATATGTCTGTTTTGTCACTGTGAGTAAATACATAAGTAATCAACTTCGCAGACCAAAGATGCTTTTGGATTCATGGTTTGGGAGGTTTTGGTCCAAGGTCAGTTAGGCCTGGGACGCGGGGCTCGCGGGAGGCAGAGCATGAGCAGAAGCAAATGCAGGAGCAAACTGCTCGCCCCACAGGGGCTTGGAATGAAAGAGAGGGCTGGGAGGGGCCGCGGCCCATACCGTCGTGGGGATGCCACCCAGCTTCCCGCAGCTGTGTCCCACGCAGGCCCCGCGCGCCTCACAGGAGTGCGGGATGGAGGACCGAGCTGAACCCTGTCCCTCCTGAGACGCTGGTGACAGCCCCGGGGAGCTTGTTTGGTTACTTGGCGTGCCCTCTGTTGATAACTAAACCAATCTAGACACAAAAATGACTTTATGATTTATGGAGAAAAAGTCAGATTTTTCTATTTTTTATTCTCTTAGAAAGAAAAAAAGTGACCAGGTTTTTAAAGTTTTCACTAATGTTCATTTTCCTGCTGCCATACACAGATTTCTTCTCCAAACTCCTTTTCTATCTACTCAACTAAATTTTCTATTATTAATTAGTGTTGTATGTGAGATGTCTACTTAAATTACTCATAAAGCCTTTGTACACTGTGAATGTATAGTACAAATGTACATTGTGTTCATCAATAAAATATATCCTGTCTTAAACTAAAATATTAGATACTGAATACTTTATCAAACAATTGTTTTTTTTAGTATAGTCAAACTAGTATATTTCTTTCAATTTATAATGCCTATTCCAAGACTATATCCTTCCTTATGAAAAATCCATGTACCATATTTTAAAACAGCAAGTATTATTTTCTGTTAGAATGATGTCAATATGCTCCAATCTGAATCCAAAATTTTTGTGAATTTCTGACTTTTCTTTTTCAAAAGCTAATTAATTGCTCAGTATTGACTTGGTATTCTAATTAACTACACAATAAATAATTTAAAAGATCGTAAAGTAATTACTTCCTACAGTTTGCATAATTAGTTCCAATTTATGGACAACAATGACTGCAAGTTTTAAATGATAACTTGATCTAGTTGGACGAAGTTTCTAAAAAGAGCTGAATGTTACACAGTCGCTGTGCTTTGGGGACAGTGTGTGAAGTTCAGAAGAAGAAAACCCTCCTCCTCAGATCCAGGGTCCTGCTGAGATTTGCGCCTCGAGCGCTGCTCCGCGCACAGGGCCCGCTTTGCCCACCGCACGGGCGCGATCCCCAGGCCTGGGGCTGGGAAATGCCAGCAGATTCGTGCCAACATCACTGAGAGCAAGTGAGAGTGGCAAAAAGGACACAGTTTTTTTTTTTTTTCTTTTCTCACTTCTAACTTTCGGGCCCCTGATTCACCAGCGAGCGATTACACACAGCGGACTCTAACGAGGGCAAGGGGACCTCAGGTGACATTATCACTCGACAGCTCTTTCCAAGTTTTATTATGCGATAAATCTCGGATTTTTAAAAATCACTTCAGCTCTTGGCACTTAAGACAGATTAATTCTCCGAGCCTTCCTCTTTTTACGTACAGCTTTGCATACCACTTTGGCTGGGGAGGAAGAGTTCGCAAGGTAAAGTAAGTGGGATATATTAGAAAACAATGCGATTTTGTATAAAAATTTAGAACTTACTTTATTTTTACAAAGACCTTTAAAGATGATTTTAAACTTCACCAAAATGGTGACAAGTGCCGGACCATTACCGCGTTCCTGCTCTCTGGAGAAGTGCCATTAGTATCAATTTTCTAACGTGCCCAATCAGGTACTTAGTGTAATATTAAATAGACTTTTGGACACATTCTTTCAGTGCCATTTTAGCAAATGTGAGTGACAGCGTTTAATGAAAAGTAAAGTAAGTAGCTCCACTCAGGGCTATTTAAAAGTTCGGGCTGGTCCGAGGGGACGACTGAACAGAAAGTGTGCAATTCGGACGGTAATGAAAGGGCTACTTGGAAAAGATGTTGGCAAATTCTCTTCGCTTTCATTTGACCTTGGTCGACACCCTGCGTTTTTAACTGCAGCTTCTTCAAATTTCTCTCTAGTCAGTGTACCGTGCAATTTTCTAGCAATACGCTGCATCATAGAATTTTAAAGTAATGAAGAAATAAATATTCTCTACCTGTTATAACATCTTTCAGTTAATGAGGAAGAAATGAAATTAAAAAAAAACAAGAAAGGAGCTTTGTACAATATTATACAGTTAGATGATAAGGAAGCCAGACTAGAAGGAAGATCCATTTTTCTCTAAGTCAAATTATCTTAAAAATAATCAAAATAGTTTAAATGTTCATCTATTTCAAAAGGTGAGGAAAATGAAGACAAATCTTTATCTTTTAATTGAAAAGATCATAATTTTTATATTAATCTGGAAGTCTTATTCAAAGAGCACGTGGAAATGCATCATTACAGTACTTCTGCTATCTCTAGCATTACTTTGGAAATAACTGACTTTTACAAACTTTTGAGCTCTTGGTAAGTTGAGACAGCTTCTCTATTTATATAATCCAGGATGGACCTGAATGTGTTAAGCATCCAGGAATAGTATGAAGTTGTAGTCCTTTGGTTCCAGTCTCCTATTTTTTTTTTTTTTTTGGTACCAGGGATCGAACTTGGGCCCTTGTGCGTCCAAAGCTGGCCTGATACATCTTGAGTTAAATCCCAAGCCCCAGTTCCTAAATTTAAAATCACAGGTCTGTAACAAAAACAGTACTAACATTTTTTAAAAATATAAGGAGAAACCTAGAAGCAGAAAAACATCTGTCTGTCTGTCTGTCTGTCTGTCTGTCTATCATCTATGTATCTATCTATCTATCTATCTATCTATCTATCTATCTATCTATCTATCTATCTATCTATCTATCTATCTATCTATCTATAGCTAATCATATCTCTATCCACCTTCCTACCTATCATCTTTTGTCTTAGTGACATACGAGACCCCGATGGAGGGTGAATCAGGGTATAAACAACACAGCAATTGCAGAAGCATCGGAGGGCCTCAGGGTGCTCACGAGCGCCTCCTCCTGGCAGTGTGGCGAGCCGTGCACCAAGGCCGAGATCCAGAAAGGGAGGAGTTCGCTGACCCATCTGCCAGAGACACCTCCACAGGGACTGGAGCCTTGAGACTCACAGGTGGCTACACACGCCCAGTGTCCGCGATGGCTTAACAGTTTACAGGCCACAGAGACATATGCCTAGATCGTGTCTAGAGTCAGTTAGGGAGAGAAAACAGAAAATGTCAACTGAAGAGACACACAGCCCATTCCTTGAGCAAAAGCAGTGTCGTAAAAATGAGGAAATAAAGTCAGCCAAATACGAACAGTATGTATATATAAACTGTTTTATATATATATATATGTATATATATGTATGTATATATATATATATATATATATATATATATATATATATATATATGAGGAGGGAGACAAAAGCTGCAAAACAAGGAACAGCTTTAAATAAAAGGGCCTGTGAAATGTTAAAACAAGAAATACTAGAATTAAATGGGGGACTGAAGAGTGAGCTGATGCACCCGAAGCACCGATCACGTCTTCATGACTAGGTCAAAGCTCTGCCCTAAGCATGGCAGTGAAGGAGCGGCTCCTGGAGTCCTAGAAAGCCTTTCACCTACCACAGAAGACAATGGTAAACAGATATTCTAAAAAGAGTTTTCATTTTAAACATATAGAAGTAAGACAGTTTTCACAACCTTAATCTATCGACAACTTTGGAAGAATATAAGTGATTACTTCCAGTGACAATAATGAAGCATATTTTAATTATCCTGCAGTGGTTATCAAATGAAGCCTGGGGAGTTTCCTGGACTGAATCAGGAAAGACAGAGCCTTCCAGTGAATGTAACACCAGAGGAGGCTCTGAGTGTCTTCAAAAGAAGAAAACTAAAACTGACCTTGTAGGCTCGATCTGGAACACATGACACAGGTATATTTTACAAATAATCTAGAAACAAGTGACTTCCTGGAAACCAAGGTAACTACTGAGAGAAATCTGTCTCTATGCATTTCTATCTGCAGTAATAAAAATGATTGCTTAGTGGGGCGTGGTGGCTCAGGCCTGTAATCCCAGCACTGGGAGGCAGAGGCAGGAGGATTGCTGAGTGTGAGGCTAGCCTAGGTTACATAATGAGCTCAGGGCCAGCCTGAACTACTAAATGAGACCCTGTCTCAAAAAAAAAAAATTGCTTATTTGGGAATTTTAAACACTTGTACTAACACTAAAATTTGGTTTCACCCTATGGATTCCTGCAGGCTAAGAAACAGCAAGTTGTGAAATTGACTAAAGATTCTCTTATTAAAAAAATAATCTTGAGCACTATACAAAGAGTAGGACCCTCAAGGCTAATCTCTCAGATTCCTCAAAACTGAATTTTAAAAAATATGAGCTAATAAGAAAATTTTACCAAACAGAAGAAGAAACTACTACCATGACAAGACAATAAATACCAGATTTAAACAAGCAAAGACTTAAGAATGGCAAAGGTAGTAAATATAAAATGTATATGCATGATTTAAAAAAAAGTTTCTTGAGAATTTAATTCTATCATGTGTGTTTACTGTAATATCACATGTAATATTATATGTATTCCCTGGAAAATGTCAGTTTAAATTTATTTTAATATTGATATTATTGCCATTGTGAAATCTGTAGGGCAAATCTAAACATACTCTCTCACAGAAATGGCTATGTATTCTTTGTCAAAATTTTCCATACATGTGAATATAAAAAACATTAACACTAGCTCAAAACATGCAACCACAGGAAATAGGCTTCCCAAATAAAAATCAACATAAAAAGAAGGGAATTAGTCATTTTACATAGAATCTGAGAAATTCTCAAAGACAAAATAAACATATCATCTAAGTGATGAATGAAATGAAGATAAATAGGCATGACTGTAAAAGAAAAGAACTATAAAATGTAGTAATTCTAGTAGACTTGAAAATAATATTTCTAAAACTGTAATCTTACTTCTAAAGCTGTAAAAATTAATTCATCCATAAAATTCTTGCTCTGTTTCTCTAGGTCATAAGACAACTATAAACAAAAAAAGACAGCACTGTGTTCACTGGTGGAATACTTTTTATCACACATTTGGGGAAGCAGGAGGCAAAGATAAAATAAACAGAAGATATACATATATACATATAGGTGTGTATATATGTATCTATATATATGTATATAAAATATATAATAATACAGGAAAATAATGCATTCCATGGTGAAAAGCCAAATGAGTGTGGAAGAGTAGCCAACATTGACAGAGAAGAGAAACACATCTAAAGATAACTTGCTTAGGAAAAACCCTAACTGTGATGACATTTGAACAAAGACATGAAAAAAAGCAAAAGCTATTAAGCAGGATGCCAAGATGAATGAGGAAATTATTGAACTGAATGCCATCCGAACACTGTTTCTTTGTCTTTTACCATTTATATTTCACTGCTGTAAAAAGTATATAGAGAATAATTTGTGATAGAGAAACATAGGTGACTGGGAAATAAGATATTTATTACAAGTTCTTCACAGCAAATATATACTGACTCTTGACTTGAGGAAAACAATTTTGAAAGAAAGGACAAATGGAGAATCATTTATAAATGGTATCAGAAAAGTTAATGATCCTATGAGAAATAGTGAAAGTGGGTCGATGCCTCACTTTATACAGAAAAATAAATTTTAAGTGCTAAATAATAAAATGTGAAAGGGGAAGTTTTAAGTATTCTGAAAGAGAATATGAGAAAATATATTCATTGCCTCAGCATAGAAAAGGATTTCTTAATCAAAAGACAAAAATACTAAATATAAAATAAAATATTCATAAAACTGACTCCCATAAAGATTCCATTTAGCAAACTGCTGGAAAAGAAAAGGTGTAAAAATACAAAGAAGGTAGGTAATGTATTTTATGCAACTACTAACTGCAAAATCATATATATTAAAGAATTCATAAAAGTAAGACTTGCAGACTAGCATAAACCACAGAAAGTCACAAACATGCATTTGTTCAGAGGAGAAAAGAAGATTAACATTTAAAAGCCTGGAATGATATTTATCCTCATCAAAAATACAAAAAGGTAAATTAACTGCACAATAAGATACTATTTTTCATAAATTAGGTTGACAGCAATTAGAATATTTTGGTTGAGCATGCGAATTACTGGGAGCAGTATTCACTGATATCGAGAGTGTAAATATAAACATTTTCAGGAGCTATGTGGCTCCTATAAAATTACACATTTATATAACAACACTGATATTAGACGCCTGAGTGTGTCCTAGAAATTTTAAGAAGCGGACACTGAATCAATGATGAAAGTGCAAGGAATTTACATATTGATTGAGAGACACATCCATCAGGCAGTGTTAAAGCAAGAAGTGAAGAAAGCCAATGCAGAGTGGAGCAGAAAGTAAGTTACACCATAGGCAACTAAAGCGCTATGCTGGTGAGGTCTTGGAGCAAGATAGGGTGATGCTACCTGCTGTGCTGAGTATGAACAGATTTATGCAACAACTTCCATTGGCATGGAGTTCTGCTGCCCAGCACCATGAACTGTGGAGAAGCACTGGCCTAGTGAAGTGGAGTGTACTTCAAAAGCCAGAAAGACTCCCCAGAGAAAGATATGTATTAGTTGCATGGGATAGATCCCCAGAGCAAAGAGATAATGGCTGAGGCATACAGTGAGCACAGAAACAGTGTACAGACAATAGAATATCTTGTGCACATGTGGAATGAAGCAGAATGTTCACAGAAACCCTGGTAGTTATTAGCATACACAAAAAACTGGAACCTTAAACTCAAATGAACTAGATATTTTATCTAACATTTGTTTTACTAATAATTTCAAGCAAGCACTAAATCAATCAAGAGATCAAGATGAAGGTGGTTGAAGTCTGGGACAGGAAATACAGTTCTTGGGGATATTATAACTTGGATCCAAAATTTCCCCAAAAGTCTCCTATGTTGGGAGGTGGGGCTGGGTTGTAAGAATTGGGTCACTGGGGACATGATCTGGAAAGTGTTTTCTGGTTCTTGGCTCCAAGCTGTACACTGCTTCCTGGCTGCCATGGAGTGAGAGTCTTTCCAGTGCCAGGCCCTTCCGCCATGACGTTTCTGCTTTGGAGCCAGTCAGCCATGAACTGAACCCACTAAAATGGTGAGCTGGGAAAAACAACAAAACCTCTCTTCTTTTAAATGTTGTCATTGCTGATCTCAAATGACACCTATAAATAAAAGAAATAAAGATTTATTTGGGCTCATTTTGGGATGTTTCAGTCTGAACATAGTCGGCAGCAAAATGTAAGGGTGGATGGATGAAAATAGCTGACTTCCTGATCAGGTCAGGTCCTTAGTATCTACAGCACCCCATGATTCCTCCTTTGAAAGCCCCAACTAGGATGGCATGAGACTGGGGGCCATTTAGATGTAAAATGTAAAATGTGTCACCTGTGAAAGGCAGGAACTGATACCTGCCACTACATTACCTTTCCAATGCTTGGCTCCTTTCTGATTTTTATTTATTTCACTAGTGTGCCAGAAGATCTGTCTTTTCCTTTGACCTCACACTTGCTGCTCTTTTGTCCTTACGGTTCCCTTAAGTGTTTTCTGTAGTGCTGGCTTGGTGGTCATCAATTACTTTTGCTTATGTTTATTGGGGAAAGTTTTTATTTTCCTCCAATTTTGAAGGATTGCTTTGCAGGACATCATAATTTGGGACACAATTATTTTCTTTTATGGCTTAAAAATCTTCCCTCCAAGGTCTCTCTGCCATTAAATTTTGTCATGAGAAATCTGCTATTATTTTGATAGGCTTGGTTTATAGACCATTTAGTCCTTCTTTCTAATAGCTTTCAGTGCTCCCTTGTTTCTGAGCGTTTGGCATTTTGAGCGTGATATTTCATTCATGGAGAAGTTCTTTTCTGATGGTGTCTGGCTGCTTGCCATTATATACTGTTGCTGTTGTTGTTGTTTGAGACAGGATCACATTGTGTGGTTCAGGCTGGCCTTAAACTATGTAGGCAAGCGCTGGCCTCAAACTCATGGTGATTCTCCTGCCTCTCCTTTCCACATACACCACCACATCCAACTCTATTAGGGTTATAAATGGCTCCTTTGAGTGTCTATCTCTTTATCTAGATTTGGGGAAATTTCTGAGATAACTTCAGAGAATACATTTTTTATGCTATTAACCTCTATTTGGACGCCTTATCAATTCTGAAGATTCTTAAATTTGTTCTTTTAGTGTCCTCTAGTAACTCTTTGATAATCATTCGATTATCCTTTGTTATCTTTGCACTTCTATTCACTGGATGTTCTAACACCTCCAGCTTGTCTTCCAGTCCTGATATCTGTTCTGCTGACTGTTAGGGCATACTGCTGATCTCAAATTTGTTTGTGATTTCCAGGAATTCCACTTGATTCTCCTTCATAACCTCCCTGTGTTGAAATGGTCCTTAATGTCCTACATTATCTGCCTTAAACCATTCAGTTGTTTTTATCTATCTTCTTTAAGCTTATTGACAATCAAAAATTGATTGATTCTGCTGCTCATTTGCCTCTTTTTTCATTTAAATCATGTTAACACTAATTATTTACCTTTGGCTGGAACTTCATCTATTTCGGTGTATGTGGGAATCATTTTTGTGGAATTATGGAATTTTGGAGGCACCTTTTTGTTTTGTTTTGTCATCACTGTTGTGTTCTTGCCTTGAAGATTTCAGTCATCTGGGATGGGAAGCTCTACCATCATTGTAGAAATCTCCTTCTTAGTAATTGCCTCTGTGCCTGCGATGTGCCTTTGGTTTTGGATGCTTCATGCATGCAGAAACCCACTACACTTATTCAAATACTAGGTTCAATATCTAGTAACTGAGGACAGAATAATAATCTATAAAATTAACATTTAAAGAACCATCCATTTATCAGTTATCATTTGCCTTATTTAAAATTTTCTGTACAATTTCAATAACCTAGGAAGACAGAAGGCCTGTAATAATGAAGGAAATTGGAGGAAAAAATGAAGAAGAAAAAGAAGAGGATAAAAGATAAAAATATATTCTCATATAGTATTTTCAGATCCACAATGTAGAAAGAAGGGGGAAGGGTTTGAGACATCATGTAACAGGACAGCAAGAAAGAAAAAATAAAACAAAACTTTATGGTAGGTGTTGTGACATAGGAAGAAAATGCTCACAGGGAAATGGTAACTAGGGAAGGGCAGGAGAAAGCAAAGCAAAGAAAGAAAATATGTGATAGTGAAAAGAAAAAAATGGAAACAAAGCTTACATATCTGGGGGGGGGTAAGGAGTGAAGGGAGGGCGGGAGAGTGGGAAAAAAATGTGAGTCAAGATATGTTATGTTGCACAAATTCCCAATGAAGAATGTGAGAATGTATGACTCAAATGTACCAATAAACCAATTTAATTTTAAAAAAACGGCTACAATAAAGACATATATATGATCAATCATTAAAAAATAGAATAAAATATAAAAGGAAAGTGTGTAAAAATAAATGAAGTCTGGATTCAGTTTCTCACCAGTGGAGTACAAAGTTAGAAGACCCAAGAACACTCCTGGAACAGAGAGGACTTGACCAGCCTGAGCTGAGCACAGCACACAGCGCACAGCTGCCGGCGCTCACGCGCTCCTGGCGCACGCTCTAAAGCGGAGCACGCGCACAGGCTCTAGCGCTAGTACATAGAAGAAAAAGATTGGGTCAGGGAAGGGCATTTGCAAAGATGTAAGAGGGTAAGGAAAGAAAGACGAGACAGGGAGGGAATATAAGGGAGAGAGAGAGAAAAAACAGAAAGTCTGAATGCAGCTGATGCAATAAGGGAAACATTCGTTTAGCAAACCCTGTGAAATATTCCTTGACATAGGAGACACCGCATGAAACAGAAGGAAAGACAGAAGTCTGTCGCCTGGATTGCGCATGAGCCGGACCAGAGCACGGGCAGCTGCAAAGGCCCCGGCGCATGTTCAGAGTCCGCGCACCGCCGCCTGGGTCTCCAGCCTCTGCCCCAGACTGCAGCAGGGAGCGCGCGAGGGCGCCGTGCCCAGCCCCCGCCAGGCCCTGCAGGGCAGGAGCGGAGTCCCCAGACCGCTCTCAGTCAGAGGCTCCAGAGCTCCGCAGGCATAGCCACTACACTAGCTGCACTCTGTCCCCGGTACTGAGAGCCCCCCATCCCGAGTTTAGGCTCCAGGAGGTTGGTGGAGGAGGCTTCCTCTTTACCTCAGGGCTTTAGCGTTGCGCTGGGCCCCAAGACCATTGCACATGGTCCATGCTCCATCTTGGAGTTATGGAAAGTGAAGGCACACACTATGCTTGGGCGGAGGAAGGGGTTCCTCGAGATCCCTTCACAGCCCACTTGAGCCCCCACCTCTGTCTAGCAAGGAACAGGCGGCTAAGATGGCTTAGCAAGGCCAAGATGTCTAAATCCGGCTGCTTGGGAGGAATGTTTCTGATGGATTTGTGAGTACAGCCCGTCTCTAACCCACCCTTTTCTCCACTTCTCATTATTTTGGTTTTTAAATAGCTAGATATCGTATCATGTAAACTGTCAACTAATAAAAAGAAGAGCAAGGACTATAAGACATAAATCAAACAAAAATGGAGTGCTCCCTAGGCCTGCATATAATCTATATGCAGTACTAAAAATGGTTCATTTCCTTAAACTGTTCACTTAATTCAAGTTGTGCAAAAACAAAGCTTTGTTTTAACTTTTAAAGATAAAATCAATGTGCAGATACCTATTTCCCTTTGATTTTTAAACATTGCAATCATTTCCATGATTGATGTTGTAAGCTTTGAAAGCAACTCACACTTACTAAACACTGTTGAGGTTTTTCTTATATAACAATTGAAAATGCATAATCTCTGTTACTTTGTTGACTGCTTAACCCAAAGCGACTGCTCTTCTCTATAAAAAATATAGACAAATTGACCTGACCTAACTGGATGGATATTTTACATAAATTTTAATTCCCCAGTTTATAGGCCCAATAGTATTGATCATTCTACCAATACCAGGAAATAAGCAAGCACTGTGGACACTGTCTTATGGGTTTGGTCAACATTCTAAGGCAATAAATTCTAAAATAATTTCATAGGAGTCTGAGATGAAAAATATAGTTTATTGTCTTTTACATGTAGTAGCCAAATTTTAGCAAATAAAGAGATTATGCGATTAAAAAGATGTAGGCAAATAAATACAAACTGTAGGGGTTTTTTTTGTTTGTTTTGTTTTGTTTGTTTTGAGACATGGTCTCACCTTGTAATTCAGGCTGGCCCTGAGTTCACTATGGAGCCCAGGCAAGCCTGGAACTCAGCAGTCCTCCTGCCTCTGCCTCCCGAGTGCTGGGATTACAGGCGTGAGCCGGCACACCCGGCACTGTGGTATGTGGTACTGATTTCTGGTCGGCGTGAATCATTACGCCCAGCATTATAATATGTGGTTACCGGGATCGAACTCAGGATTTTGCCCTTGCAAGGCAGGTGCTGGAACCACTGAGCTAAATCTCCGGCCCACAAACTGTAGTTTTAATACATACTTCTGTTGCATTTGGGGATGTAGGAGACAGGAGGCCCATTGCTTTCCGCCTTGGTGCAGAATCTGTTTCCGGCCCTGTTGTTTTTATCGTGTCTGCTTCTCTTTCTTCCATGACTTTTGACAGAGAACATTGGGGTAATCTATACCTGGTGAAGACCCTTCTGAGCAAAGCCATTTCTGTGGAATGAACCACACATAAAGGAAGATGATTCCAGAGCTGAAGGAGATTTCAAGCAGCAGCGTCTGCCAGGACCTCTGCATCAAAAAGGACAGTGACCCTGGAAATTACTTTCAGAGAGACTTGCCTGGGGGTCATTTACACCCTGATTGGGGGGTCTTATCTGAAAGTTGATGTGTTTACTACTCTTTGCTCACTCTCAAAATTGGGCAGTTTTCTTTTCTCTCAGACTACTCTGTTAACTGAGGAGATTTGTGGAAATTCTCATTTCTGTATATACTCACAAATGTTTAATTTTTTCCCTTGGAAAAAGTGGGGAATTACCTTTTATTTTCTTCTCAATTAGATAGGATACTGAAAAGATTTTTTTGAATTTAGAAGTTTGCTTAGTACAAAAGAAAATTTTAAAATAACTTCTTTTTGGAAAAAAGTATAATTTTCTGTTCTTTTCCCTTCCTTCTTCCTTCCTTAATTCCTTATCTCTTTCTGATTGTTTTGATACTAGATTAGTTTCCTTCTTTAAATTACTTCCATTCAGTTGTCTGCTGAACAGATCACGATTTCCATTTAATTTTTAAATTATTATTCACTATACAGTGTGGTAGAATATTAGTTATATGTTGCCATGTCTAGTATTGCCAAATCTGAATGTATAAATTATTCTTCAATATAACCTGTGAATTAGATAGCTTTTAATCTCAGAGATCTTTTGTATTCTGTTCATCATTTTAAAACATCAGAAAATATTGTTCCTCAGCTGTCACATGATATACTTTGAAGTTTTATAACTGATCTTTAAGAAATATAATAATAAAATGTTTTTATGTTCTCCAGTAGAGATGAATTCCTTTAGTGAGTTCCATATTCAATTCTTAGCAACACATAAAATGGAATAACCTGTTTCCTTCCATATGATTTCCAATTATAACTCAGAATATTCTCTGGAATCTTTATATTCTATAACCCTGCCAATTTGCATTATTTACAGCTTTGCTTTCCTTTTGGAAGACACAATTCTTTACAAATTCACACATCATTTTTTGTTTGTAGAAAACAACCATACTGCCAGTAGTATTTTCCGAATTCTTTCTGTAAACTGCTACTTAAATATTGGCGTGACCAACTGTGCATGGCTTTGGGCAAAGTCAAGAAACACGATAAATAACCTAGCGCCAAACTGTGTGCAAGTATTATTTTAGTGTTATTCATCCTTAAGGTTTTGAAAGACTTTCTTATTGGGCAGAGGATTCTTTCAATTTATATGTATTAAATTCAAAATAGTTTACATAATATCTATAGTAATTTATGTAATTTAGAGGTAATGGAATTATTGGATTTAATATACCAAGAATAATCCAATAAATAAAATGCCAGTATTTTAATTGTTATAATACAATATCATAATTGATTTTAATATGCTTCTCAACATTACTGTGTAAAAATAAAACTTTCATTTCCACTGTAAAATTTTTGTAACCCATCCAGCCTAATTTAAG
>PVIC010041881.1:0-16030 GCA_004025085.1 Thryonomys swinderianus | reverse complement strand
TATCATCCCTGCCATCTCCTTTCTAATTAATGATGTCAGAAAATTGGAGGGGCAGCATGAGTACAAATGTCACGTTATTACAAATGGAAACTGTGATCATGTAAGTTTAGACCATTAGAAAAAGAACAAAAGAGAATCTAAGAGAGGCTGAGCGACTTGTCCAGGACACATAGCTTTTCCTACTGAGACTATCCACCCACCGTAGTGGTCTCTGTACCCTCCTCAAAAAGGACTGGGCTCAAATTAAATCAGGGATATACTGGTACAAATTCTCAATCTTTTTTTTTAATTCTTTATTGGTACAATTTATATACATCTCACAATCACACATAACGTCAGGCAATTTGTACCAATATACGCAAGTTAATTCAAATTTTTATCCATATCCCTACCCATGCATACCTCCCCACCCCCTTATACATGCTCTTTTATTTTCTTTCTGTATCATATTTATTCCTTCCCCTCATTACATTCCCACACCAAATTTCCTTTGGAAACTTCCCATTCTACAAAAACTGTCATACTTTCTAGAGCTCATTTGCATCTACAGGTGCTCATATCAAAGAAAAGATCCGATATTTGCCTATCTGTGATCTATTTATTTCACTTATTAGTGTGTCCTCCAGGTGTATCCATTTGCACATAAATGACAAATTCTCAATCGAGTGTGATCATGATGTGTAGATAAAATGTACCAATAAAGAATGCTATTAAAAAAAAAAAGGACTGGCTTCTTCCCTGTTAGTGGGATCAGTATCTCCTGGGTCAGAGAACAGAGCCAGCCAGTTATTGAGGAGGAGCCCATCCTCAGAGAAGCGGCTGTGTGCCCACGGCTGACTGGAGCACCCAGCAAAGGCCACGCGGGCCGCCCTGCCATGACGCTGTGTCTTCCAGAACATCGCAGCCCCCTCAGTGCGGCCAGATGAGAACCAGACCAGAAAGCCCAGGGCAGGAGAGCCGGACTCTTTCCACAGGCGGATGACAAATGGAACAAGGCTGGTGAAGTTAGAGAATGCGAGAGACTCCAAGAGTTAGTTATCCCCGTGAGTTATCCCTGGGTGTTGGGAAGGTGCCGGTGTGAATTTACAGTTCCCCTGGCATCTTACTTTCTCTCTGTAAATCTCTGTTTACTCTCTGGCCATTTAACTGTTTTGTTCACCTTCTACCTGCAGGACTCAGACCTGTTACTTGATTACCTAGATAAAAATTATTTTTATAAAAAATTTAGGATGATGCTGGGCGTGGTGGCTCACACCTGTAATCCCAGTACTCGGGAGGCAGAGGCAGGAGGATTGCTGAGTTCGGGGCTTGCCTGGACTACATAGTGAGCTCAGAGCCAGCCTGAACTACAAAGCAAGACCCTGTCTCAAAAAAAAAAATTTAGGATGAAACATTCCTCAAAAAAGGTCAAGTATAACTATGACAACTCTGTAAGGAACTTCTTGGTATGAAGGACAGGCACAGCTGACCCTTGGAGAGTGCTTTGGCCATAATAACCTGCCACACAATGAAAATACTTCTCCCACCACCCATCAAATGGAGTCATGGTGATAAAAATTTGCATTATACACCAGGAAATTTGATCCTGAATATCATAAGGGAGCAGAATTGAAGCCCTTTATCCCCTCCTCCCCAAAGCATTTGTGCTACTAAATATGGTATTAAGTGGCAAAGGTTTATCTTTGAATGGCTGGGTGTAGCTCATGGAGAAAATAATTATATAAACAAATAATTATTGCTTAAGCCATATGACTCTCAAAACAGACTAGCTGGTCCTGAACCCTACCTCTGCCAATAACTAGCTGGAGGGTCCTCGTTCTGTCTTCGGTAGAATGGGGCATGTTACAATGTACAGAGCAGTAGTACAGAGTAACCAGCACATAATAAGGAGAAATGATAATAATGCAGAGATAGAGCAGATTTGAGACAGAAACAGAGACAGACGCAGAGAGAGATTATTGGCAGAAAATAGGCTAGGAATCTGGGGTAGAATTTCCAAGAGAAGGTTGAGTTGGATATGGTTTCTGAGGTGCTTATGAGGGAGTTACAACCCAGGAAATGCATGGCAAGCCGAAGGTACCCTAAGCAGAAGGTGTACCCAGTGACTGTGCCCTTAGAGAGTGGCACTAGCCCACTCAGCCCTATCCCTCAGCAGCATGGTCCAATATCAGTTCCTTACCCTCCTAAGCAAGTAGTTGACTGGGAGCCAAGCCTTGCGACCACTGCCCGCCATTGCTAGAAAAATAGCGTAGCACACTCACTGGCCTGGGGAAAGATCACAGCTGAGAAATTTGAAGTATGGCTTCATCACTGTAAGCCAAGGCATTGTAAGTTGTACCATCCAGAACTTTCACGATTTTCATATTGAAAGGAAAGTCTGTGGGTCAGCAACACTCACTGCCATCTGACTGCTTCTTGGAAACAGATTCTGATTCAGCAGCCCCAAGAGAAAGAGAAAGTCTTGTATTTCTTACAAGATTGCAGGCAATATAAAGGAGGCTGTTCGGGGACCCTGTGTGGGATCATGAGGATCTACCCTGGCACTGTGCAGTGTGGTGACCTCTAGCCACTTGTGCCTACTGAGCACTGAAATAAGAAGGAACTGAGAAATGATATCGCTGTGAGAGACTCACTGGATTTCAAAGACTCTAAAAAAAATACGAAATATCCCACTAATATGTTTATATTAGTTATACTGTCATATAGGAATCATAACACTATGGTTGTACTAGATTAAATGTAATGTTATTAAACTTTTTTCACCTGTTCCTTTTTTTTTTTCTTTTCTTTTTTTCAGTTCACTATTAGAAAATTTAAAATTGAACACAGAGCTCCCATTGTACTTCTGTTGCTCCAGGACATTTTACCAAGACATTTCCCTACAGCCAGCGTCTCTCCTAAAGTATTTACTGGGGAGCACATTCTTACCAGAAAAGTAGAAAAAGAGACCATATACTCTTGATAAGAGTAAAGGTCTCCATAGTTTAAAAAACAATTTTCATTTCATTTCTTATTTTAACAATATTCCAGAAGTGAATTGAAAACTAGTTTTGGAAAATAGCAGCAGAAAGAAAAGGAACTAAATCATCTGTACAATCACTGTACTGAAACCACCATTGTTTCAACCCTGGCTATACATACTTAAACTTCTGGTGTAGTTTTGGATGTGTAGTTTTTCATCTCTTCTTATGAGAATCATTTTTATAGGCATTCCTGAACCACATCTCATTTTTCCCTCTTATCTCCCTAGCTGCTAGGGTTTTCTCACCCACATTTTCTTACCTGATTTGTCCTCATCATCCCCATTAGACTTGTATGTTTATAGAATTTCTCAAAGTTAATCTAAAACTCAATTTTTTATGTCATTCAACCAGACTTCGTCTCCTTCTTCTTCTTCTTCTTCTTCTTCTTCTTCTTCTTCTTCTTCTTCTTCTTCTTCTTCTTCTTCTTCTTCTTCTTCTTCTTCTTCTTCTTATCTTCTTTCTTCCTCTCCTTCTTCTTCCTCTCCTTCTTCTCCTTGTTTTTTTTTCTTTTGTTAGTTTTAACAGATACTCTACTGCAGTATTTCCAAAATGCATTTACATTTAATCCAGGTCTACTTTCACATTAGACTACACTACTGGAAAGGAAGCTCAGATTCCTTGAAGTATCCTCCATTTTGTCTTCCTCTTCACATACCATTGCTACTATCCATTTCACTTATCTATAAACTACAATCATTACTCCTATTGTTACTTTAAATAACCTTTCACCTGTTAAAATAAGAAAGATAAAATATTTCACATTATTTTCATTTGGTCCCTCCCTAATGCTGTATTTTCCTTTAGACCGAACTCTCTGATTTATATCATTTACCTTTTCCTAAAGAACTTCTGCTAATGTTTTTCTGGGCTGCTGATACCAACTTTCCTACTCTTATTAGGCTTTTAAATTTCAACTGTGTGTGTGTGTGTGTGTGTGTGCGTGCACACGCCTTCCTTCTTTCTTCTTTAATTGGTAATTTTATTCATTTTTCTCCTATATTGTTTCTGTTACTGTTCTCCACAGAACAAAGTCTTAGATTTAGTCCTTGAATCAGCAGTTCTTCTCTCTTTTATTTTTTTACTTTCTACCTTAGCTGGTGCATAAAAGGCTTATTAAACATTTGTTGAATGCATTTTTCAAAATACAGTTTTGCCTCATGCTGCTTTTCTTTCTATATCCTAGGAGGTTATGCTTTATTAATTTAATTTTCTGAACTCTTCTTTAACTATGAGCTAAACTACAATTCAAAGGTTAAATATCTAACATTTTAGCCACTTTAAGGATAGTCCTTAGTGATTTTAACTTCCTTTTTGTCTTATAAAAATCTAGTAGATAAACAGATCACAGATAGGCAAATACCCGATCTTCTCTTTGACATGAGCACCTGTAGATGCAAATGAGCTCTAGAAAGTATGACAGTCTTTGTAGAATTTGGTGTGGGAATGTAATGAGGGGAAGGAATAAATATGATTCTGAAAGAAAATAAAAGAGCATATATATAGGGGGTGGGGAGATGGGGGGATATGGGTAAAAATAAGAATTGACTTGTGTCATATATTGGTACAAATTCCCCAATGTTATGTGTGATTGTGAGATGTATATAAATTGTACCAATAAAGACTTCAATTTAAAAAAGAAATCTAGTAGAGAAAATTTAAGTTACCTGCCTTGTTATTACTAGTTTTATTTTCACTAGTTCTGTGACTTTTAACTTAACATGAGTGTTTGTGGCCTAAAATTGTATGGTCATGTTTTACAAAGTCTCGTGGCAACTAAAATACAATATTTGCAATGTGTAAAGTTACACACACATAAACACATGTACATAATCTGTTTGCTTTATTGATTATGTTGTGCAGGCTCTTCAGTTTTTCCTTTGCTTTGCCTGTTTGTCAGAAATTGGGAAAGCCTACAAAATTTTGTAGCACATAGTTTCCTTCATTTTCCACCTAAAACTTCCATGTTCTATCTCATCTTATTCTAGTATTTCAGCCTTGTATTACACAGCACATAAAGTGCAGGATGGTCACAGCTCCAGTTTTGATTTTATCCTTGAAATTATCTTCTCAGAGGTTAATTTTGGGGGCTTAAATGCAACACGTTTTGCTTTCTGTATTGTGACTCGATGGGCCTGTTGTATGCAACTGTTTTATACATTGATCACCATTACATTGTTCCATGAATTACAAATGTGTACATGGACACTTGTGAAATATTACCGGGCTTCCATTGAGTTAATGTCTATTGGAGCCAGAAGCTATTAAAGGAAGAGAAATGCCCAAATAGGGATACTCTAGAGGAAATTAATAGAAAGCTACCTACTAGCATCATAATAACTCAAGGTCAGCTGTCATGTAGGGACATGATACATGATAATTGGTGTATCCTCTAAGGAGAACAAACATTCAGATGCTCTGAACAAAACAACTGAGAAAATTCTCCCAATGTGTCACGTGACAAGTGTCCCCTGCCACCAAAGCAGTAACACTACTGTTCAACGATGCTAATTGCATCCTCAATCCTGAAAGTGTGGGTGAATAACAAAGCCACTGACTTCTTCCATTGTCCGCATTCCACGATGATACCATCTTCTTGTCCAGAACGTTGTTTGGTGAAGTGTCCTCTAATTATAGTATTCTTTTCATATTTGATGTACAGCCACAGGCAGTGTCTTAAGTTGCTTTTCTTTTGTGTAAGAGTTCAGATCAATAGAAAAGTAAACAAATAAAAGGTGAAATACTTGTGCAGTCATCTGACAGGCAACTAAAGTAGCTGGGATCCAGGGAAACAAATAAGGCCTGCCATGGCTTCTCTAAGTTATTTAAGTAGAGTCTATTATTGCATTCAAGGAGACATTTTCAGTCCAGATAATTTATTGAGATTTTCACGGTACTTTTGATATTGTACCATATCCTGGCAGAAATCAATCAGACAAATCAGAAAGCCTGATATGAACGATATTGTGTACATTAATCTCCATTAATCTTGTTTCTAGAAGAGAAAGAAAAGTTATTTGTGATGGCAGAAGGCATTTTCTGTTAAGAACGCACTAGATGGGAATATAGTTTGAGAAGTGCTCAGGTTTCCTGATGCCCAGAGAGCTGTCAGGAAATATTAAGTGTTGAATAATCTGGACAGTTAAGTTGCTTGGTGGATAAATGGCACACTCTGTTAAGGATGACAAAATATAGAACACAAAAGAATTTGCTATCAAGAAAATAGAAATATATACTATTTCCTACTGCAAAATGGAAAGCAGATTCAAAGGTGTGCAAGTAGATTAGGCTGGAGATAAAAAAACCAATATTACTCTGGAATGGAACTCAGGTGGGAAAAAAAAGCAATCTGTAGCATAATCAAATATCTTGAAATAAACTATCTTTATGAAGTTGACACCTAGTAAATTATAGAGGTGTCAGCATTCCAAAAACCTATTTTACATAGTTCATTGATCCGTACTTAAATAGTTATTTAGCACTTATTATGAGTCACACCAAAGAGATACAAGATTAATAGTATTTTGAGGTCCCAGTCTTCTAGAAAACACAATGACATAAGGAAATATCTTTAAGATATCTAAGCAGCATGAAGTAATTTGTTTGGAGGACATGGTGTAGTTTTCACAGTCTTAAAGGAAGACTAGGGCTCTAACCAGCAGGGAAAATGTAAGAGAACATTTCAAATAGAGGTACAGCCATGAACAGCCAAAATGAATCTTGAGCCCCATGCGGAGTTTAGATCGGCCTTTGCATTTTAAGTTGAATCAAGCAATATTTGAACACAAGAAACGGGGGTCATTTTCTCTACTAAATACTTTGTCCATGAAGATTAGAATCAATCGGGACATTCAATTCCCTAGCAAGGATTCCTTTGACTCACACACACAAAATGTCCCACAGCTGTACAAAGGCAGAGCCTGACTCCCCTAAGTAAGCCACTCAGAAACCAAACAAACTGGTACTTGTGGCTAGAACTTGCCCCTGTTTCCCTACTTTTGTCTCTGCCTCAAAGGATATTTGCACAGTGTGGAAATGTCTGTGTACGTGCAATATCAGGATCTATGAAAGACACAGTACCCTTGATGTCTGCTAAGAAACTATATTTCTAAATGTCTGAAGTAAGAGAGAGAACAGGTTCTAAGGTAGGAATTTTTATTGCCAGAGAGTAAGTGATCAGTTAAAATTCATAATTAAGAACCTAGTTCCATATCTGGTATTTGTTTAATCTCCTATAAGCTTGAAAGGAAATGTCCCATGATTGCCTTTAGTCCTTAATATCTATATATATTACGTTCTCCATACCTGTGGGATTTGTCAGGGATTAAAGGTAGTAGGTAAATTCAGATTTCCTGAATTTGGCTCATTTCTTCTTAACTTTTAAATGAGTTCTTCTGTCTTCAAAGGTTATCTTTCCAATAGTCAGATCAATTTCAGTATCGTCAAGATCTACTATTTTATTAATGTCAGCAATCATAGGGGGGAAAAGAACATACTTGACTACCTAAGTCAGACAGGAGAGACTTCAGCTTTTAGTAATAATCATATAAGTAGTCATGTAAAAATGGAGTTATAATTTATGAACGATAAAATATGCATCATTTAATGTTAAAGTTCAGTGAATTTTCACAGGTATAATCACCCACATAGCACATCCCATAAATGTACAGAACATGTTCATATTCAAAGGGTAATGGGGTTTAGGGGTAAATAATGAAGAAAGAAAAAAATTAATGGTTTTTAAAAAAGGAAACAATGTGTATAGAGGGGTAGGGGGACTTAGGGTGGCCAGGGGTGGGGGAAAAATGAGAATTAAGTTGTGTCATATACTGGTACAAATTCTCAATGTGGAGTGTGATTGTGACGTGTATATACAAAGTACCAATTTAAAAAAAGCCCCTCACGTCCCTTCCCAGTAAATCCCTCCCTCAAGTGGAAACAACTGTTCTGATCCCTCTCACTGTAGAATAATAGCTTCTCCTCATCTAGAGCTTCATACAATGGAGATGTTCACCAAATGCTCATTTTGTT
Organism: Thryonomys swinderianus; assembly: GCA_004025085.1. Classification (NCBI taxonomy): domain Eukaryota; kingdom Metazoa; phylum Chordata; class Mammalia; order Rodentia; family Thryonomyidae; genus Thryonomys; species Thryonomys swinderianus. Next base: position 7,979 of record PVIC010041881.1, on the reverse strand, counting down.
GGAATTTGGGCCTCGATAGCATATTTTTGAGATTCCCTCATCTCGCTGCATGCATCAACAGTTATTGGACTTCTGGCTTTAGACACTAGTATTCAATTGCGTGACTCTCTTCTGCTTTATGTGTTCTCTATCACCTGTTGTTGACACGTTGCAGATCTATATTTTCATGAACAAAAGTATGGTGAACATTTACTTACGACCTTTTAAGTGGAGATATGTTGCCATTTTTCCAGCAGAAATGCAGTAAAGTAAGACATGCTGGACCTGTCGAGTGTGTCTAATGTTTTAAGAATCTGCCAGCTCTACTTCCAGAGGGGTTGTGCTATTTGATACTTACCCCAGCAAGGTCTGGGCATCAGCAGTGATCCATCTTCTCACCAGCATCTGCCATTGGCTACTGCTCTGTATCTGTTCCCTTTGGGGGTGTGGTGACAGTTCACCTTGTAAATTTGCACCTTCTATGATGGTTAATGATGTGAAACTCTTTCAAGTGCATATGGTGCCTTTGTATATCACCTTCTGGGAAGCCACTGGACAAATGTTCTGCCCCTATTTTTCATTGGAATGTTTCTGTGTTATGAGGTTAATTCTCTATGTGTCTTTTATCAGGCATATGTATTCTAATTATATTTGCAGTCTGTTAATTTCCTATTCATTTCCTCAAGGATATGAAGGATATGAGGATATTACATATCCTCAAGGATATGTAAGTTGAGGACTTTACAAAAATCTTCACGATCAGTGTTTATGGACTTCAATGTCGGAAGGGATATGAGATCAGAGGACCACACAAAGTCACCCAAAGGCCAGAAGTGCGGTTATGGCAAGCGCAGGGACCAGAGCAAAGGCCTGTTGGCAACTGTGCTACGGAGGGCACACTATGGCATACGTGAGGCTTTCTTGGTGGTCATTTTGTCACTGAGTCATCATAGAGAAGAGGGGAGAGCAGGGAACAAGGACCCAGAGATGGGCAATAATCAGGTAAAAGTTCAAAAGAAGACAGATTGCTGCTGGTCCTCAGGGAGCCAATGAGGAAAAAATAGCTTTAGAGTGCAAGGTGTATTGTTGAACCAAAGGATGTCACTTTTAATGAAATATAACCTATACACATTTTCCTTTAATGATTAGTACCTATGGTGATCTAAGAAATCTTTGCCCACCTGAAGAACAAAAGGATATTCTACTATAATTTCAACCATAATGCCTGCTGTTCCAGCTGTTCTTGATTTTTCTGAAGTTAATTTGTGTTTGTGATAATCAGGGGTGGAAACTTGATCGCATTTTCCATGTTAATGTTCAGTTGTGACCAGCACAGTGTGGGGAAATATGTCTTCTTCCCATCGTATTTATTTGATGCTTTTACAGAAGAACTCAAATGACTTTTTATTCATTTCATTTTTTGGAATCTCAGATCTATTTGATGTGTATCTCTGTTTATCTTTGTGGTAATACCACCCTGCTTAGATTGTTATATGTTTACCATATACCATATTGTATGTCACATACTTAAACTCCTCCACCTTTTCTTTTTCTCCTCGTTTTCCTGGTTGTTTGGATTTTTTCCATTTCTGTAAAAATTTTGTAGTCACCTACTTTGCTGCTATTAAAAAGATAAGGCTATGAATACGTTTATTAGAATTCCTTTAGAGTTCAAGATCTCTTTGAAGAGAATAAAATTTGTAGTCCCAGAGCACCTATTTTCAGGTCCTCTTACATTTCCCTTAGTAATGGTCCAGTTTCTCTCAGCAGTAGTGCCGCAGAGAGCCTTGCGCAGAGCCTTACTCTAATTAACCCTAATATATTTTGGATGGGGTTGCAAATGGTGTTTTTGTTTTTATTTTCAAATGTTTACTGCCAGTGGATAGGAGTCCAATTGCTCTTTCTATATTGGCTTATATCCTGTGGTATTGACAAGTTCATTTTTTAGTTTAACAAGGATTTTTATTTTGCAGATTCCTCAGAATTTACAGTGTGTACAATTGTTTCATCTGCAAATAAAGATGACTTTACTTCTTCCATTTATTATTCGTATGCCATACATTTTTCTTAAATTATTGCACTTTCCGGGACCTTTAGTGAAGTATTAAACCTAAGTACTGTCAAAGGGCATCTGTGTGTGGGCAGGCTAGGTCATAGGGGAAAAGAAGTGACTATTTCATCATTGTGACACTAGCTACAGGTTTTTAGCAAATGCGTTTTATTGTCTGCCCCTGCGATTCTCAATAACTGTGTCTACAGTTTGTCCTCATTTTTACTAAGGTAGTGTATAGATCATCACTTGATTTAAACAGTCCCGTACTATAAATTATATTGTACAAAACGGAGCAAGCTGGTCATTGTGATTCGATACTTTCTTTCGATAGTGTTCGCAATGGTTTTGGCCTCCTGGGCTGCTCCATCGTCCTTTTTGACTTATTTACTCATTTAATCTTTGTATTGACTTTGGAGGTAAAAAGAGTAGCATCTCACGGTCATATTTCACCCTTGGACTCGCTGTCCTGCAGCATAGTGCTAGGAATGCATGCTATTTATAAGCAAGGGCATCGTTTTCTAAGTACGTAGCGACTCTATTGTAGAATACGACATGTGCTCTTGGGTCTGTTTCCTTTACTAGGTGGACCCTCACTGATATGCTACCTTCATAATCTCCATACTGCTTGTCGTAGGTTATACACAACAGCAGTTAAGGATGCTGTTGCTACTCTTCAAATATATTAGACATCTAGGAAAACGCATCAACACAAAATTTGATTCAGACTATATTTATGGCCTTGCATAGGAATGTAAGGAAAAAATGGAGGATTCATGAATATCCATGAACATAAGAAGTAAAAATAAGCCAAATTATGAGCACGGCATTATTTAGCTCCTCTCCAACATGTTGTATAGTCTTCTGTATGAGCCTTTCCATGACCAGAAAAAATGTAAGAGAGGGACATAGGACAAATCCAAGTCTTTTCTGTAACTATGCTATTTTTTTATTCTCTAAATAGCATCCTTCCTAGGTATAAATCACTCAGGATTCTACAGTTTCTGATTCTATTTGGTTTTATAATTATATGTCCTTACCATCTTTCCTCCTCCAATACTAACATGCTTGAGATAAACAATTGTGTTTAGACTTATTTTTAAATCTCTTCTACTTTGGTTAAATGAATAAGTCTGAAAAATCAATAGAAATGCAGTTGATGTTAGCTTATAGAGTAAGAGAATAATTCATAGACTAGAAGCCTTAATCAAACTTGCAATTGTAATTTGTATCATTTCTAAGAAAAATATTTAAAATTATTTCAAACATACAGTAGGATAGGCTAGAAATAAATCTCAACTGGATTTGTTCTATAAATAAACAAGAATAACTTCTTTAATAAGAATACAGGATGCTGTATAAACTATGAGCTCTTCTTAAAGTGGTGAAAGACATGCAAATTTACCCCAATAAATATTTTTAAGCATTTTACCTACCTTGTTACAATTTGCTGTTTTTAACCCTAATCAAAGTTGTAAAGAATAATTTTCACTCTCACTTTCATGTTGAATAAAATGCAGCCATAGTCTGATAAACAAATGATAATATTCTCCAGTGGATCATCTTCAAAGAATACTGACTGCTTCCTCTTGCAATAAAAAAGACAAGTCTTTCTAGCGATTCCTTCTATAATAAGGGATCCGCGTCTCACACACAGATGTATGTTGGATTGATGGCCAAAGGGCAGATTCAAATACAATTTTACTAAGTGTTTTGTGCTTTTGAAGAAAGAAATTGTTCATTATAAATGTGATATGGCTTTCTCGTTCCTAAACTTATATAGACATTAACCATAATGTTACCTTTCATGGATAAGAATCTGTAAACTCACAGATGCCTATAAAAAATGCACATGTTGCTGGGTGTGGTGGCTCACGCCTGTAATCCCAGCACTCAGGAGGCAGAAACAGGAGGATTGCTGAGTTCGAGGCTTGCCTGGACTACATAGTGAGCTCAAGGCCAGCCTGAACTACAAAGCGAGACCCTGTCTCAAAAAAAAAAAATGCACATGTCTTCTCTTTGGTTTATATCTAGACTTTCCTCATTATTGGTCTGAGACTCCAAAATGCAAACTTTGGTCCTTATCTAATGAAACATTTATGGAAATTTTCCATTCAAGTCAAAAATCTGGTCCAGAATTAGCTTTATGGTATACTTTGAAATCCATATTCAGATCATACCCATAACTAATGAACTATTTTGCCCATGTAGTGCCCACCCAAGTATGGAATATCTGGGATATTACCCAAGCAGGTCCCTGGTGTGACCAGGGAAATTCCCATCGCTTCGTGACCACTTTCTCTACTCTTCTCCTCCTAGTCTCAGACTGACCTATGTTACAGTCAGCGAGCAGAGCTCATTGTTAAAACCCTTCTCTAGCAGGCAGGACACCCTAGATTTAATCCTCAGCCCCTCAGAAGCAAATAAACACCCCCCCCCAATAAGCAAAACACCTAATCTTACTGATTACTTCTTGACTCTTCTGTACCTTTGTCTCTTTCCTGGAAAAGAGTTATTTTTAACCCTCCCACAGAAATATTATTCTTAAGAGGAACTAATAGACCATTAGAGCAAATAAATTTTGTCTTTGACACCTGAGGCCACAATAAGTAAAACCATGAATCTTATTAATAGAAATTTGAATGAATCTTTGAGGAATTTATCTTAGTAGTTTCAGAAAGGTAGATGAATTTGAGTAATGATGAATGCATATCATGTTTATCTCGTGGGAACTCACCTTTCAAATACTTCTCAATGAAGCTACTGCTGTAGCCAAGTTGGCACTAGAATAACAATGTATGTATACTTCTTGGTATAACAGTGATGCAGGGGAACTGGGGTGTGGCGGCACATACCTATAATCCTAGCACCCTGGAAGCCTGAGCCAGGAGAATCTGAAGTTTGAGCCCATCCTGGACAACTTAGGAATTTAAAGAGACCCTCCCTTAAAATTAAAGAATATGTTTAAAAGGATTGAGTCATGTAGCTCATCTTGAAGGCCCTGAGTTCAATCTCCAGTATGGAAAAAAATAATAATAATAGCGGGGCAATACTAAAGTCACTTTTCTCTGTGGAAGCCATCCATGACAAAATTTAAAATACAGGCGGTGGTAGTAGCCTTTTATTTCAGACTTCTCATTTTCTAACCCTCATGCATAAGAAGGAAAATAAACAAAATAATAAAACTAAAATATTCTTTTTGCTTTATGGAGAGCTTTTCTTTTCTCAAGGGAAGGCCTTTGGAGTAATTCTCTGTTTTTCTTGTGTCTTTTTAATCCATGCTTTCATAAGATTAAATTGAAGAATGAGACCTTCTACATATCTTAGAAAGATATCTGAGGATATTGTGCCTTAATAGGATTTAAATGAAGTAAAGCCTTGGCCTGAGTATCTTGGAATTGGACAAGAGTTTTGTCCAGCCTTGCCTAGTATCTTTTTAATTAAAGGGGCTATAAAAATGCTATTTGTAGAACACAAACTACATTGGCCTGAGGTGTGTCTTCCATCTCGCTCCTCCCTACTCCTGGGCAAGAGGCAGCGTGAACTTCTGTCACTCTGCAAACAGCCCGCTGCGAAGTTCCAGATGCTTCGGCTACAGCACTGCTGTGTGACCCTGTGGCAGCCACAGTGAGCGGCCTGTAAGAAAAAGCATTAAGGGACAGAAAGGGCCATTTACTGGAGCATGAGCTTCCCGACTCCCTTTCCATTTCTTTGTTTATACTATTTCCATCTGCCTGGAGAAGACTTTTCTGCTCATTTCCTACCCGTCAGAACCCACATGGAGTTCTTCAAGGATTTGTTGATTTATTTTAAATGCTGCTGTGACCCTCACTGCTTCACACCATCCTGGCACACAGGGGTCCCTCATGAAGTATCCCTTTGAGTGAGTGCGGAGACACACTGGGCTCTTTCTTGGAGTTCAGATGTGCTCTTTTGGGCGCTGCACACCTGGTAAATTAGGGAAGATACTTTAGAAAGGTGCCTCCCTCTTTTAAGATGTCCACGCGTTCAGAATTTGCCAGAAACAAGGAGACAATAGGCATAGAGTTTGAAAGAATATGATAAGCAAAATGTACATCCAAGCGCAACCATTGAAGACAGGTCTTTGGACTGTGGCATTTCAGTTCTGCCTGCTTCTGTGCTACGGGATTGGAGACAAACTGCTTCATCTCGGTGAGTAGCAATTTCCCATTAGTACAATAGGAATTATGCTTTTCAGCGAGGTATGATAACAGGTGGAAGTATCTGACCAAGTGCCCCTGTGGCCAGCGAGTACTGGCCGTATTCTCAGCCTCCTTGTTAGTCCATTTGTCTTCCTTGTTGAGGGGGGAGGCAAGACAAAGGGTCAGGAACTAAAGCTCAAAAAATATCCTCAGTGAGTTTATAAGATATTAAATATTTTAAACAGATCACTACCCTTTATTCAGATATGCACAGGCTTTTGCTTTTTCTTCTTTTTTTTCTTTCTTGTCAAAGTTGAGTAGTAAAAAAAAAAACAGATTGTTATGTCTATTTCATCAATGCCTATTTCAATGTCTATTTCAACAAACACCTTGAAAAAGATAGGACCTTAGTTCACAGTAAAGATCAAAGAAAATGCATATTGAGTAGATTTTAAGATAAGTTTATATCCAGTTTGGTTTGTTTTCAAATGACGTATTTGACTCCAGAAAATCATTTTCGCTAACACCACTTGGTAAGCCTAGCCATGTTTTGTGTTGGCAAATGAACATAAATTTGAGTTTAAACCCTTAGGTTACAATGTAGAAGCCATCTAACAAAGAAGTTCACCCTTTACTTCATATCTACATTCAGTGAAATGCACTTTTGTGAGATGCTACAGTGTGGTGCGGTCTGTGGCTGAGCATTCATGCGCAGGAACTCAGTCTCCAGGGTCACCGCGCTGAGGGATGGACAGGAACCTTGGAGAGGGGGAGCTAGGAAAACACCCCAAATCCCTTCATTCTGCTCTTTGTGATCAAAATTAGTGGCAACTGCCTTTCCGTCTCTTTAGCGTTACATAGTTCAAGAGTTTCACATGAATAAAACTACACAGTGTGTGATTTTTGACTCCAGTGTTCTTCATTCAGCACAATTTATTCATCTGTGGTGTTTCTTGTATTGATAATTCGATTCTCACTGATAAAAAAAAAATAACCAAAACAAAGCAAACAGAAGTAAAACCCTCTAAGCAATAGCACAAAGCATTTTGTATGCTACTTTATGTAACGTCAATGCACATGTGTCTCAAAGATGAGCCTGGGACTCCACGCACGACTTTAAGAGCTCTTTATCTCTGTCCCTTTCCTGTCCATGAATCCTTTCCACGTCCAGTCCCCAGAGACTCCCATCCCTGATCTTCTGTACTCAGCCATTTTGCGCATTCTATGTTTAGTTCAATTTGAGAACAAAAGCATGAAAGATGAAGAAGAAAATTAATGAGAATTTTCAAACACAGAGAGAGAGAGCCGCAAGGACCCAGTTTCCCAGCTCCCGTGTTCAGAAAGAAAGAGTATCTTTCAGATCTGGAGTGAAAACATGGCCTCTGCTTTCACTGATGTATTGTTGATGTGTGGGACACAAAGCCAGCGAGCACAGGGAGGCGTTTCCTTCCACCCTCTCCGTCCCACACACGTTTTCTCCCTGGAGGGCCGAACGGGAGAGGCAGCAGCCAGCTCCTCTTTGGGTGGTATTTGCTTGTTTTTGCCGATGCCTGGTACGCAGTCGTGGCACTTGGGCTGCTGTGGTCTCTGCAGTAGGGAATTAGGAAGGAAGAGAAAGTGCCAGTGACTCACGCCCTCCTCGTCGGTTGTACTTTCCATTTTGATTTCTCTCCTCAAGTCATCTGTTACTATTCACTTCCCTGAGTCCTCTGACAGCTCTTCACAATTTTATTTAGAGCCGACAGGAGGTGGAAAGGGATGTGCACACGCGCTGCATTAGCCAAAGT
>PVIC010041880.1:0-16038 GCA_004025085.1 Thryonomys swinderianus | reverse complement strand
CTTTTATAGAGTGGAATATTTCTATAGGAAACTTGGTGTGGGAATGTGATGAGGGGAAGGAATAAATATGATACAGAAAGAAAATGAAAGAGCATGTATAAAGGGGGGAGGAGGGGGGAGTGGGTAGGGATATGGGTAAAAATGAGAATTAACTTGTGGCATATACTGGTACAAATTTCCCAATGTTATATGTGATTTTTGAGATGTATATAAATTGTACCAATAAAGAATTCAATTAAAAAAAAGAATACAAAGCTCCTAGATAGGGTCATCTAACAGAAGAAATTTTCAGTGAATTTTGGCTACTATTAGCAGTAATTGTATTGTATTATAACTGGTATTAATATTGATATTTGATTCAGAAGTAAAGGAAAGAAAGACATCCTGGTGACTTTGAGATTTTTTAATGTTTGAGTGAATAGGGATGCATTTTACTGAAATTCAAGCAACTTATGACACTCTTTTGAGGGGAAGGGATCAAACCATTTCTCATATATGAAGAACTATAGACTCCTCAACATCATAGTGGGACTTTCTCCACAACCTTCAGTTTGTTCTTTTCCCATGTGAAGTATTTTATTGTTAACTGAAAAAAGTATTATGAAAAGTAAAATAGGGAGTTGGGGTGTAGTTCAGTAGTAGGGTAGTAATGTAGCATCCGTGAAGCCCTGGATTCAGTTACCAATAATACACATGCACGTGCAAGCACGTGTGCGCACACACACACACACAGACACACACACTGATGGGATCATGCCTTTTATATCTTAGTGCATCCTATTTATTGATGAACTTTAAAGTTTCATTATTCTACAAACCATTTCACACTCTGGCACTCTCTCATGTGGTCCTGCATTCCGCATATGGATGGAGCCACTTCTCACCGACATATATTAAGAACTGATGCTGAAGAGGAGTGCAAAGGTCTTGACACATGTGACACCTCATGATAAGTAGAGAAAGAAGAGAAAAATATACTTTCTATATCAAAGGCTATATAGCACTTGTTCAAATTAGACACTGTGATCCAGTATATGAGTGTGGCCAAACCTTTCTCCAGGTGCTTTCACTTATTCTCCTCCTTTCTCTCTCTCCCCTGGTGGATGAAAAGAGGCCATGCCCTTTTAAGAAACCATAGCGATGCACAGATGCAGGTGACTGACGCAGTGACTGACGCAGGTGACACAGACCAACCATACATTGCTAAATGCTGATTCTGTCTTTGTGCCTAATCACATCCCCCCGTGAGTACTGTTTCCTCCCTCTCATCCAATCACATCCCAAGGCCCTATGTGAATGCCTGTAACTTCCAAAAATAAAGAAGAAGCCTCTCAACTGACATGGAGTCTGGGTGTTGTGATTCCGTTTCCCCACTCACAATCCTGAGGCCACTGGACAATAGTACGGTAATTGGACCAGGCTGGATTATATATGAAACTTCTTGGACTTGAATGCTTGACTGTCCCTTATTTTAATAAAGCATAAAATAATTAATGTTATTTAAATGAAGGTTAAAATATTCCCTAGGCCTCTCCCCAGGGGCTGGTTGCAGTATAATGTGTATAATTAACTCACATGTCACTATCAGCCAATAATATGTTTTACCAAGATACCGCTCACCAACAAATCAATCTATTCTTTCAAAACTTAACAATTTATCACACAGCAATTCCAGAAACATCAGTGAACCAAAGATTCGTTCCTCAAATTGTATGTCCTCTCCAGCTGTCATACTCTTGAAGACAGTGATCAATGGAGGCATTGAGTTTAAATATCTACCCATAACCTCCCCTAGTCATTCCTTTGTTAACATATGATTGGTTAAGGACAATGGAAAGAATTAATTATAACTGACAGTGTCTACACCATGGAATGAGAATGTGACAGCCCATGAAACCGGCTTTTACAGAGTATGGGTGAATATAATAACCCTGGAGCTGTATTAAATTACATTACAACCTGGGTAACATACCTTTTGGTTCTATTTCTTTAAATAATCCTCACTATGTTGTCAATGAGATCATTAATGAAGTGGACAAGGAGAAACCGGTGCTGTATAGGCTTTCTTTCTCTACAGTGGTCTGTATCAGATTTCCATTTCCTTTCATCAGGATTTTGTGCTAAGTGCAAAAGTTCTAAAAATTCAAATTCAGTTTTCTTAAGGCTTATTTATATTCATTAATCTAAATCTTCAACTTACTCCCTGTAGTTCTAGCTGTTGTATCTCTGTGTTTCCTAGTCTACAGTTCGTTCCTCCATGGCTGGACCTTCCCTCGTGTCCCTGACAGAAGCTCTGCTGTTTATTACCTCAGGAAGGACTCTTTCCTTTCTTTCTTATCTGTTGGCTGTTCTCTGTTTCAGCGCTTCACATGTTCTCATCTGGGCTATAGCAGGTGGAAAGGGTTATGACCTGCCCTCTATTTGACAAAAATAAAACAGCCTGCCAGTTGAATAATATATTTTTTAAAAGCCTTCCTATTTATTGCTCATTCTTTGCACTGAATCTCCTCCTCTGGGCCACCTTTTGTGACTAGCCAAGGTCCTCTTACTCTTGTCCTACTTTCTTACTGACCCACATTAAGATGCATTAACTTGTTTCTGAACAGTTGTGGTATTTCTCTAAGTTTTTCTTTTGGAATACATTTTGAGTAGCTGTGCACTGTTTCTAGAAACTTGGTACTATCTTCTTCATCTCATACAGAGTTTTTCTTCTGTTAATTCCTCTCAACCACTTTCTTAAATCATGTTCATGGTAGCTGGTAGCTTTGTGGATAAATTACTTATGGAACCCTAAATATTACTTATGTGACCCTGAGAGTAAATGGCACTTCCTTTCCATAGTGGGATTTCTCAATGACTTGTATATTCCAGCAGTATATTTGCTGTGGTGGCAGGTGCAGTAAACACAAACAATTAGATTAAAATGTTTCTTTTTCTAAAGGAATCTGTTGTCTAATTTATCACTTGTGTTAGATAAAATTATTCACATTGAGTTGACTTAGAAGAACTGGTCCTTCCATGTAAAAAATGATTTGATTAGTATTAGCTAGAAATTATGCCCAAATGTATTATCAGGCTCACATGTGTCTATTTAAGATGGTAGCTTTCAACTTCAGTAAAGAGCCAAACATTATACTTAAATGAATTTCTATTTTCAAAACTTGCTTTGTTCATTTACCTGAATCATATTTACCAGCTCTCAAAATGTGGCTCCACACTTCTGCCAGAAATATATTCTAAATTTAAATCTGAATAAAGGGAGTCTTATTTAAACTTTCTGATGAATTTCCTCCACATTTAGGTTAAAGACAAAAATCCTTTACTACATGGCCCCAAAGAGTCCCATGCTATGGCCATGACCTCCTTCTACAGTGACATGTTAGGCACTTCCCCCCAACTCAGAGTCCAGACGTATTATTATTCTATTCCCTTTTCTTTCTTTGCCCCATCTACTGGTTAAGCATCTTTATGCATCACAGCATTGTGACTTGGTTAACCATATTTTTAAATAATGAATTTAGTATACGTTGGTAATTCAAACACTAAAATCCTAGAGAAAATTTAAGTCTCACTGATCCTATCATTTTTCTCTCCATGAACAGCAAATGCTCAACCTAGAAAGCATTCTCTTACTGTGTTCCAAATAGTAGATGCCTCATCATTCTTGGAAACACTGCTCTGAAGATCAGATTCTAGGAAGGGGATCGACCTTCTTTTGCTAGTATTGAGCTCAGTGACTGCTTGAAAATCTCTCATGTCATGCAATATATGTTTCAAGTTTTACAAAACTATGAATGATTCCAACAAAACTAATGTTTGAAATAGAATCATTGAACACTGTTTAGCTCTACCGTCAGCTGAAAAATACAAGTAGTGAGTAAGATTTCCGAGTATCTATAGTTAATGTGTCTGTTATCACCTATCCAGAAGGATTTTCCTTCCTCTTGTCCCAGTTCAGTTAAATATTGCCAAGGTTCAACATGAAAATTCATAATTTCTCCAACAGTAATGTACCTGGGTTTTACAAATGTGTTTCAAGTCTATTCAGTTAATGCTCCACCTTTGATGTTGTGTCTTCTTTTAAATTGGAATATGCTGTTCTTACCACCTCCTCATCTCTTCACTCCCACCAAAAATGTATCATTTTTCTTTTTGTCAAACTCTGTGTGGATTTCCATTGCTAATTTTGCACTTGTTCAGTGAAAGTTCAAGTAAAACGTGTAGGATAGAGAAACAGGGCAAAGATCAGAGAGAGAACTGCTTGTCTAAGTTATCCCTCCCTTTCAAACCAGTGTCATAAAAATAGGTATCATTCATCCAGAAGGAACATCACTTGGCATCAGAAAGAACAATTTTCATATTTGATGCTAGAGAATATTTTTAGGTAGAACTGTTCTATTTAGAATGCCAAGGTACCCAGTGTTTCCCAGATTATTATCACTAGAAAAGACTCAGGAAGACTGCCTTTTCTTGTGACGAGACACATGATCTAGCACTGTTTTTTTTAGTGTATGTTGAAAGACTGGGACTTTCTAATACTGCTGAAATCCTAAGAGCCAGTGTATTGTAGAGTTTGAAAATGCAAAACTCTGGTTTAACTCCCAACTCCACAATTTCCTAGCTTTATGGATAAGTTACTTAATCTCTCCATGCTTCAGTTTTCTGAATTGTAAAATGGAAAAAATAATAGCACATAGTTTATAAGTTTGCAATGAGGTTTAAAATAGTTGAATCAACATGCTGAGCAAAGAGGCTGAAATAGTGCCATGAAAATACATAGTATTATTATTCATGCATTTAACTGATTGACCGTCTATTTTAGTATCCCCATAAGAATTTAAAGTAGTCCTTTTCATTCCAAACCTTTAAAAGTAAAGTTTTTTTTTTATATTTGCAGTAGTTTAATATACCTCAACTTACAAGCCAAATTTAGACACTAGAAGGAAGATTTAATGCAGTTCCATGTTGAATCTGGGTCTGTGTTGTCTATGAGGTAATTGCTAGCCCCATGCAGCAATTGAAATTGAAATTTGTTAACGTGTTCCTTAGTTGTGCTTGTCACACTAGCCACACTTCAAATGAACACTTGTTCCTCAGACAGCTAAGAAGTCGTGGGCATTTACCTATAAACTCCTGCCCCTCAGTCATTGATAATAATTCTTGACGTATGTCCTGTGCACAGTCCTGCCTGCTCAGCAGTCAAAGTTAGTGCTCCATGCAGCACACAGACAGGACACTTCTGTCTTCACGGAAAGTTACTCTGGACAAGTCTAGTCATCAGAACCTAACACCCTGTGTTTGTGTCCTTTCCTCTCAAATGACAAACTCCTTATTTTTATCTAGTTTGCATATAAACTTGTCTGGTCAGAGATCATCTTCAGCCTTACCACTTTCTTCCTCAGTGATTCACCTTTTCAACTCATGGAGTATTAGCCACCTAGGAGTGACATGCGCAGGGAGTAGGTTTGTTGACTAGCACCGAGGCACGTGCTCTTTCAACGGGACTCTCTTATCCCCTCTGCTAAACAAAGAAACTTTTTAAAATTGGTACATTTTATTGGTACATTATATATACACATCACAATTACACTCCACATTGAGATTTTGTACCAGTATATAACACACAACTTAATTCTCATTTTCCCGCTCCTCTACCCACCCTACCTCCCCCTACCTCTATATACACAAGTATTGTTTCTTTTTTTAACTATCATTTCTTTTTCTTTCTTCGTTATTTACCCCTAAACCCCATTACCCTTTGAATATTTATTATTTCACAATATCAATCACGCATTCTTGAACACATTTATAACTTCCACTTCTCATATCAGAGAAAATATATAATATTTGCACATATGTGACCTATTTATTTCACTTATGAGTATAATTTTTAAGGAAAGTGTTTTAAGATCTTTCTGAAGACAGTCTAGGCAATCATGTCAATAGAGCTTTTTTTCTAAAAAATGCAGAAGTATATAAATATTTGAATTCAGTTTTTACATTGCAGAAAATTATAGGCAATTTTTTTTTTTGAGACAGGGTCTTGCTTTGTAGCTCAGGCTGGCCCTGAGTTCACTATGTAGCCCAGGCAAGCCTCGAACTCAGCAATGCTCCTTTCTCTGCCTCCCGAGTGCTGGGATGACAGGCGTGAGCCACCACGCCCAGCACTGTGGTATGTGGTATGTGGTATGTGGTATTGATTGCTGGTGGGCGTGAGTCACCACACCCAGCATTGTATGTGGTTACCGGGGATGAATTTAGGACCTTGCTGCTGTGAGGCAGGCGCTGGAACCATTGAGCTAAATCTCCAGCCCAAGGCAATTTTTTAAAAATCAAGATAACTAAAATTAATTTTAGCTATTATATTTACTCACATACAAATGCCCTTGTTCCAACCTCTACAGAATTCTGTAAAGTTTAAAGATTTTATTTTGTTGTAGTAGAGATAGAACCCAGAAACTTTGCACTAAATTATGTTCCCAGCCTTTTTTTTTTTTTAATTTTGAGAAAGGGTTTCCCTAAGTCACTAAGTTGACAAGGCTGAGCTAAAATATTGTGATCCTCCTGCCTCAGCTTCCTAAAGTACTGAGATTGTAGTCATGCACCATTAGGCTCCATTTTATACTTAACCCTTTACATGTACACTTCTCATTATCAGTCCTATGTTAGTGTTTCTCTAGTCCCCAAATAAACCTGGTACTATAAGTAAGACAAAAAGGGAGCCCATTATGGTTGGCTTTCTGCAAAAGCAGACCCTTACAGATTTAGATATAAGTATTTTATTTGAGAATCACTCACTGGGTAGTGCTATGAGAGAATGAGGATATGATATGGGAAAGGTGATAAAACCAATGCAGTGGACACCGAATATTTGGCTGTAAGCAACTGTGGCTCAGAACTGCTGAGGCCTCTCAAGAGACTATGTGGATGGGGCTTTCAGCTGGTCCACAGGCAGAGAAGTAATATACGTACATACAAACTCCAGCCCCTTAGTTATTGAGAGTAATTCTTGGAGCACTAGCCGCTACATACATCCTGACAGTCTCACAACTGGATTGAACAGAATGCTGAGGCAAGAACAAGACTTGGGGAGAGATTTATAAGAAACATTCCAGGGAACTAGGGTAAGGCATGGATTATGGGCAAGGGAGGAGCATTGTCTGCTACAACTGACTCCAGTACCCACAGTTTGATTGGCAACTGAAATATATATTTCAATGGCAATGTAGAAATATGTATCAAAATCTTTTTGAGAAATAGTACTCTTTCTACTTAGGTTTCTAGAAATTTGTGTAAAAATACAGATATGCAAAATGCCAAGCTGCAGTGCTTTTTTTTTTTTTTTTTTTGAGACAACTTCTCACTTTGTAGTTCAGGCTGGCTCTGAGCTCACTATGTAGCCCAGGCAAGCCTCGAACTGAGCAATCCTCCTGTCTC
Organism: Thryonomys swinderianus; assembly: GCA_004025085.1. Lineage (NCBI taxonomy): Eukaryota > Metazoa > Chordata > Mammalia > Rodentia > Thryonomyidae > Thryonomys > Thryonomys swinderianus. Next base: position 8,601 of record PVIC010041880.1, on the reverse strand, counting down.
TGCCTCCTGAGTGCTGGGATTACAGGCGTGAGCCACCATACCTGGCTGCAGTGCTTTTTGTAACCATAGAACATGGAAAAAAATCTATTCCCAAAATATAGTATCATTAAGTAATTTATGTGTTCTTGTTATATAAAGTTATATAGCCAACCTTGTGTGATTATGAATAATTAAGGGCATATTTATGTAACATAAGTGGAACAGTTTATGATGTACCAATAAGCATAAAAAGAATTGTGAAAGAATATATACACAACATAAACCTAACTAGCTAGATACACACCTGGGCAGTGAAAACTGAACTATTATACAAAATAATTAATAGTGATTGTCACTGGCTTATAGGATTAGAGGTATGTTAAAATTTTATTGATCCTTTTTTAAAAATTTTCTTTAATAAATGTTATTTTTATAACCAGAAAAATCATCCAGTGCAATTTTAAAGCCAAATTAACCTTTTTTATATTGACATTTTGAAACCTGAAAGCCAAATGCTTCTTTATGTGTAATTACAACTTAGATTCTAAATCTAGCAATTGCGCACGAGAGCATCTCACATTTCTTTTCCTCACACAGGGTAAAAATGCGTATAATCTTTGAGAGAACTTGATTGCTAACATGTATGTGCACTGAATGCAACAAGGCAGCTTATAGCTGAAGTCATTTTTTTGTGCCTAACTGGAATAATGTTATGATTTAGTCTGAAGGATTCCCCAGACAATATATTTTTGTAGGTAGGTAAACTATGTCCCTGGATAAAACAGGTTTCTGACATGTATCAAAATGAGCTGGCTATTGACCTCTGTATATAGTATACACTCCTTCTTAGGGTGACATCATTTTCTCAATACTCCAAGCATAATAGATGGCGATAAATTATTAACAATGAGTAAAAATGAAGGTTGGAGTGGTATTTGTGGAATTTGGTAAGAAACCTAAGGAACAATAGTTCTATAGCCACAGCCTGGCTCTCTGGCCTTACAGTCTTAAAGTAAACATAGGAAAAGAATGTATCAAACTAAATCTACTACCCTAAGTAGATCCTTCTCAAGGGTGATAGCAAAATAACTTAAGAGAATGGACTAATCATTTGTTATTACCACTGTCATCAATGCATGACAATTTTAAAAAAATGAATTGAAAAATATTACTATGTGCTGTTGGTTTGCCAGTACCAATTGGAAAAAATCACTGATACAATTGTGTCTGATCCCTCCTGTGTATATGAAGTGTTTGAACACATAAACTCAGTTTTTAGGTATGTTTACAAGCAAAAGAGATAGAATTAAGCAGCTAGGCATGGTGCCATACAAATGTAATCTCAGTACTCTGGGAGGATGAGGCAAGTTGTAACTTAATGCAAAGACACCAAGTTCAATCTCCAATATTACACACATACAAGCACACGCACACGCACACGCACACACACACACACACACACACAAAATCTTCAGTGACCTAGCAATCCAACTTCTCAGAGTTGGGTCTAAGGGAATTTCCAGAATCTTTAGCAAAAGACTTATACACAAAGATTTTATTCATAGAATTGTACTGATGAAAATTTCATAACCTAAATAACCAAAAATAGCAAGACAGTTTAAGTGGGATGACATATACTCTGAGCTATTATTCACATCTCAAATTATTATTATTATTATTATTATTATTTTGCTTTTTGAGACAGGGTCTCGCTTTGTAGTTCAGGCTGGCCCTGAGCTCACTATGGTGCCCAGGCAAGCCGCCGCGAACTCGGCAATCCTCCTGTCTCTGCCTCCCGAGTGCTGGGATTACAGGCATGAGCCACCACGTCCGGCATTGTGGTATGCGGTGTTGATTGTTGGTGGGCGTGTCTCCACGCCCAGCATCATATGTGGTTACTGGGGATCGAACTCAGGACCTTGCACTTGCGAGGCAGGTGCCGGAACCACTGAGCCAACCCTCTGGCCCTCAAATTATTTTTGATGGGTATTTAGTAATGTAAGTTAGTATTCATGATGTACTATTAAATAAAACAATATATGCAAGAACCATGTGCATTTTAAGCTCCTATTGTGAAAAATATGTTTTTATGGACATAAAATAATAAAATGAAATTAAACACTAGATTCAGTTATCTTAAATAGATGGTTTATTAGTTTTTTAAGGTTCTTTTTGTTTCAATTTTGCATAGTTCACATTATTTATAGTGAGAAAATTTTTAGTATAAAGAAATATAAACTAAAGAAAAGTATAATATAGTTCAAATTTTACCCAAATTCTTTTTTAATCCTGTTTCAGTGCATTCAGAATTGACTATTTGAATCATCAAGTAAGAAGCAGGTGCCTAAATGTGAAAGTAATTGGATTTTACACAGCATTTTCCATGGGGCAATTGAATCATGAATACTTTAAAATGTGCCTTTGGAGAATTTGTTCCAAAGAGTTCTAATGTTTGTATATTAATATTTGCCTTTCAGAAAACATATATTCATTGTCCAACATATACCTATACTCTGCTATCACTTGTTTAAAAATCCAATACATAACGTACTCTACCTTCAAGGACATTTAAATTGTAGAGAAGGAAAAAAGCTGATAAGTAAAACAATTTTACAGATAATACCAAAATTGTGGTAGTTTAGTGCTAACATAGAGAATTCTTTGAATATTGAGGTTCAGAAAAGAAAATTGTGTAATTCTGAAAGTTATATATTATAAATTCTCCAAGGTTTAGATTATAATCATTTATCTTCTAGTTCCTGCAGGAAATCTTTTAGATTCTAGACTACAGGGAGATGGAGATATATAGGCTAGAGAACTTTTATAGAGAGTCAGCCTTACCTAAGGATGAGCTATGTTGAGCAAGAGGATAGGATAAGTGCTGTGGTGTAGTCTAGTTAGACTAGGAGTTTGGAGACATGAGTTTGCCCATGTAGTTCAGTAGGTGACCTGGCTGCTTGGACTTTGCCACTTAATTTCTTTGTACCTGTTTCCTTACCTATCACTGAAAAAGGTCAGATGATTGGCAATAATCTTCCAGCTATAAGATTTTCTTTCAGGTACAAATTTCAAAATTACTGGAATAACTAGTATAAGGAATACAGTGAGAGATGAAATCTTCAGATTAGATATCTCCTGCCTTTATTATATGTCTCTTCTTTTGCTTTACCATTACTGCCTAACTTCCAGAGAACAGTTTCCAACACATTGTCCAAATTCCATTCCCACCCCTCCCCCCTGCTGAAAATCTTAGCTCTTTCCACAATACTTCTCTAAATCTTCCTACTGCCAAGTTCTGTCATAGTTTGCCTGGACAGTACAGCAGTGTTTAATCACTAGTGATTGCTCTCTCTTTTTCAAAATGAAAAGAATATGGGATTTGGAGTCTCACAACCAACTTGGAATCCTGATTTTGTCATTTCATTTTTATGCATTGTTGAACAGGTTATAATTCCCTTTCTGACCTTGGTTTCCATATCTAAAAACCTTTGAATAACAAACCACATGAATCTAATGAGTTTTGTTAGAACTGAATGTTAACAAATAGATGAAGTGTCTGGCACATTTGGATACTCCAAAAATAACAATTCTTGCCCTTCCTCTCTTGGTTTCTATGCTAAGCATGTTTTCATGTATCTCTGTCTGCTTCATCTTTTTTCCTCCAGCTGATTCTTTTATTCCCTGTCTTTGTCAAAACATGGGAAGTTCACAGATACTTTCATTTATTATTAACTCCAAAGTCCCTCCCAGAGTTTATGTGCATTTATACAGCACCTTGTCTCACTATACAACTCTACAGGTCCAGCCCCAGTACTCCAATACCTCACCTTCCCAAATCTCCAGTGGAAATGCCATTTGGATGACCAACCCCATGTTGGCATCAATATATCTGAAGCTAAATATTTTGTACCTTTTATTTTACAATTGTTTTACAAATATTTTGTATTTTAAATGTCTCTTTGTCACATCCCCAACACTGTAACAATTCCTCCTCTCACTTGGAACTTTTATCTTCATGTTGGAACTATAAAACTTTGACTGTGACTTAATTTCTGTCTTGGCCTCTAATCTGTATATAATAATCAGTCTTATGGTTTTCAAGATTTTTTTTCTATTTGTATAACTTTTATTATTGCATATTTGCAGTAAATAATGACTCCTTTGACTGTAGGGAATTAGTACATGTATGTAACATATTTCAAAAAATTTTCCCCTTCCCCAATCCCTATTTATTTTTCCAGGATGAGATTAATTTATTTATCTTATAAGACCTTATAAAGTCAATTTTTTTTGAGGCGAGGTATTGCTTTGTAGTTCAGGCTGGCCCTGAGCTCACTATGTAGTCCAGGCAAGCCTTGAACTCAGCAATCCTCCTGCCTCTGCCTCCCGAGTGCTGGGATGACAGGTGTGAACCACCACGCCCAGCAAAGTCAATTATTATATATGTAGATTGAGAACCAGACTAAGAGACCCAACAAACATGTAAGACAATTGTACTGAAACAAGCAACACTTCCAGATACATTGCCCATGCTGGGTTACAAAAACTTTTTACTCTCTCTCCCTTTTTTCCTATTATCTGTCTTTGTAATATATACATTTTATTTTTCATATAAGATAAACCTTGTGATATTTAAACCCATATGTCTGCTACTTCACTTAACATTACAGTCTCAAGGTGAATTGTGCTATAGGAATGAATATAGGTAACTTTGGTCTTTAAACTGATTCTAACACTTATTAGTTGTATAGCCCTTGGGAAAATATATAACCTCTTTGAGCATCACTTTTCTAGTCTATGCAAATGGAGTAATAATATGATACATGACCATATTATATGGTGAACATTTAAATTTGTTAAAAAAATCCACTAAAAGGCACATTGCCATTAACTCTTCTCAAAATACTCCCCCCTCACTTTGGACATATGTATCCTATCATTTTTGCTAATTTTTGAACCTGTTCTGGAAGTCTTCCTGTGTGAATGGTTTTACAAGATGTAATAAAAGTAAGTTGTGCCATATACTGGTACAAATTCCCAATTTTTTTTTTTTGAGACAGGGTCTCGCTTTGTAGTTCAGGCTGGCCCTGAGCTCACTATGTAGCCCAGGCAAGCCTCGAACTCAGCAATCCTCCTGTCTCTGCCTCCTGAGTGCTGGGATTACAGGCGTGAGCCACCACGCCCAGAAAATTCCCAATATTGAGTGTGATCATGATATGATGTGTATATACAATGTACCAATAAAGATTTTTTTAAATATGGTAAATGCTGCTTCAAGATGTCATATGGTAGAAAGGCCCATAAAAACATGACTATGGGTCAGAGTTTTAGTTTAGTGATTCCAGCGCCTGCCTTACAAATGCAAGGTCCTGAGTTCGATCCCCAGTAACCACATACAATGCTAGGCGTGGTGACTCACACCCACATACCACAGTACCGGGTGTGGTGGCTCATGCCTGTAATTCCAGCACTTGGGAGGCAGAGGCAGGAGGATTACTGAGTTCGAGGCTTGCCTGGGCACCATAGTGAGCTCAGGGCCAGCCTGAACTACAAAGTGAGACCCTGTCTCAAAAAAAAAAAAAAAAAAAAAAAAGAAAACACATGACTGTGTGTCATGCTCAATCTTAGTCACTGGCTGTGACACTATGTATCCCCTGGCTCTTTGCCAAAGTAAAAGTCGCCATGAAAGGCAAATATTTTGAATTGATTCTGGACATAGACCCATAATAGCACGAATAAAAACACTCGTGAAAAACAGCAAGTAGAAATGCTTTTAAATCTATTCAGGACTTGGAGGCAGCCATGATAGTAAAGACATGAATAAAGACCCTCATGACAGAAGACTTCCAGAACTGCTTCAGAATATGACAAGAATGATGGAACATGTATGTTCAAAATAAGCGGGAGTATTTCAAGAAAGATTAACGGCAATGTGTCTTTCTCTGTAATACATTTTTAAAGGTTTAGATATTCATCGTATTTCCCACCATGCCTTTTATTTTAGAGACTTCTTTTTGGTCTTGTGAATACGTTCTATAGAAATGACTGCACAAATATATAAATAACTAGTTAGACAGAGAGTGCATCATGCTTTTCCCTGCCTCCATCATAGTTCAGATTTTATCAATCATTTATCCATTAATTTCCCCAAATTAAAAGAATATTTCAATAACTCCTAATTTTCTGTGTAATGAAGTCAAACCTCATTATGCTAGTTGACTTTAGGGAAAAACTAGTAAGAGAAAATGATGTTTATTGACCATCTAGTGTATGCAAGGCTTTGTGCAAAGCACCAGTGGAGGTAAAAATTCAAACCCAGCTGCTTAAATAAAAAAGCTTGTAGATATTACACTTTTCCAACAGTGTAGACTTATAATATTTCCAGTACTATTTCCTATTATCAGGAGATTTATTTGAACCAAACTTGAGTTTGTGAGTATTGGAAATGAAGTAAGATGTCTTCAAGTGGTTTCTCTTAATATGGCTATTTGTTTGCAGAGCAGAATAATCCCTTCAAAATTTCACAGGTCAAAGAGTCTGAGTGTTTCACTTTGACATATGAAAGTGTCAACAACTTGAATAAATGGGAGGAGTCAGCTATCAATCAGAAAACCAATTCTTGTGGATGAGATTATATGTTCTTTGCCTCTCTTTGTAAAAAAAAGCAGTGATGCTTACATAAAAATCTGCATAATTTATCTCTAAACTAATTGCTTTTCAATTTGAAATGTATACAAACATTAAAAAAAAAACAGAAGTTAAATTGTAGGGTTGCTTGAATTGCCTTTGTAGAATCTTTGGCAACGTTGGATGGGTCCTGCCGATTACTGGTTCTGGGCAGAGGCTTGTATTAAGTTTGCATATTGAAACAAGCCACCAATTTGTATCTGTCATTGTTTATTGGTGTTGAGTGGCTGAAAGAACAAAATTATATAAATTGAATGTGCATCCCAGCTTTCGCCCCCCTGAAAGGTGGCAAGCAAAAGCATTCTGTAACTGTTTATCAGTATGTTTTAGTTATATTTGAGGGCAAAAACTTACCAGATTTAAGAAAACCGTTTAGAATACCTTAATTACAAGGAATAACCTTGTGGTTTTGAAGAGGTTACCCTAGAAATCAAGGTGAATTGCCTCCCAGAAAAGAGCTGAGAAACTGAGAAGGGACTGCTAAGAACCCGTTTCCTAAAATACGTATATTTTAACTTTCTTAAGATTGATTATGAAATTAGTTTGCCACTGGGGCTTCAAAAGTAAATTGCTGGGACCAGAGGGTTAGCTCAGTGGTTCCAGTGCCTGCCTTGAAAGCACAAGGTCCTGAGTTCAATCCCCGGTAACCACATACAATGCTGGGCATGGAGACTCATGCCCACCAGCCATCAATACCACATACCACAGTGCCAGGCGTGGTGGCTCACGCCTGTCATCCCAGCACTCAGGAGGCAGAGACAGGAGGATTGCTGAGTTCCAGGCTTGCCTGGACTACATAGTGAGCTCAGAGCTAGCCTGAACTACAAAGTGAGACCCTGTCTCAAAAAAAAATTAAATTACTGTAAAGCCTTATGCTTAAGAACTACTGTTTTCTACAATTCTCTATACACAAACTCATAAATTCTCACATTTATAAGGGATTGCAATGGGGAAATTGAAGTTTGTTTTGCTTTTAGAGAGTCTGGTTCTTGTAAAATTACCAGTTGGTTGGCAATAGACAAGTTAGAAAAATCTGGAATAGTTGTTAGTCAATTTATTTCCACTTCATTTACTCTTTATAACGTGGAAACTTTTGTTTCATCATTTTGTCTATAAAAGTTGAATCATAGTTTTATAACCAAAGCAAATTCAATAATGCAATAGGATAATTTTACATGTAAGTAAACTAACAGGATTATTGACCAACAGGGCCATGTCACTATTTAAAAATAGGACTAGACATGGATTACAGATGCCAAATTCACAGTCAGTGGGACGTTTTATGATTTTACATTGCCTCTTCAAATAAGCCCCTTGCTTAGAGTACTAAACATACGCATCATATTTTAGAATGTATCAATGAGGAATGTAATTTTCAATTAAATCAAAAGTTGTCAACATATAACTAAGTCTGAAAAGGGATCTTCATGGTGACTATGTCCATTATTTTAGTCTCCATGTGCAGTAGTATATACTTCTTTGCTTATAAACCCATGATATAAGATCTGGCTTTTCTCATAGAGAATTCTCAGGAAAAATCATTTAATCACACTGTTCATTTGTAAAATGCTAGTGGTAAACATCACCCCATGCCTCTGTTGAATCCAGCTCCTTCCTTTGCTCTCTGGAGTCATTGACTTTTAGGGTACTCTCTGGAGAAGTGGAGCCTTGACTAAAGGTTGGAATGGATGAATTAATGATCATACATTTCAAGCCATGGTCACAGCAGTCAGTGGTGTCCTCTGCAATCAAGTGGCACTTTTGGAAGCACAACTTGAAATAGAGGACTCTGTGTACAGTTTCTGATCAGTATTGGAGAGGAGGGATATTCACTCCCCCTGCTCTCCCCACCTCTTTCCCAGATCATTTGCCATTCTGTGTGTGTGTGTGTGTGTGTGTGTGTGTGAGAGAGAGAGAGAGAGAGAGAGAGAGAGA
>PVIC010041879.1:0-16036 GCA_004025085.1 Thryonomys swinderianus | reverse complement strand
TTTTTTTTTTTTTTTTTTTGCTTTTTGGAGACAGGGTCTCGCTTTGTAGTTCAGGCTGGCCCTGAGCTCACTATGGTGCCCAGGCAAGCCGCCACGAACTCAGCAATACTCCTGTCTCTGCCTCCCGAGTGCTGGGATTACAGGCGTGAGCCACCACGCCCGGCATTATATGTGGTAACCGGGGATCGAACTCAGGTCCTTATGCTTGCGAGGCAGGCGCCGGAACCACTGAGCTAACCCTCCGGCCCTTAAGGACCTTTTGAAAAGGGGAGAAGTTGTACAAAAAAGGCAAAAGGTTTACCCAAGGAGGTGAACCCCCCCAGGAGCTGTGGGCACGCAGGTCTCCAGTTTCCTGAGCCCCGCTGCCATGTTTCTTTTTCAGTGGCTCTGTCCTTTTCTTCCCAAATCTTTTTTTTTTGTTTTGTTTGGTTTTGGTTTTTTTGAAACAGGGTCTCGCTTTGTAGTTCAGGCTGGCCCTGAGCTCACTATATAGCCCAGACAACTAGAACTCAGCAATCCTCCTGTCTCTGCCTCCCAAGTGTTGGGATGACAGGCGTGAGCCACCATGCCTGGCACTGTGGTATGTGGTATTGATGGCTGGTGGGCGTGAGTCAATACGCCCAGCATTGTATGTGGTTACCGGGATCGAACTCAGGACCTTGCGCTTGTGAGGCAGGCACTGGAACCACTGAACTAAATCTCCGGCCCCCCAAATCTTATCTTTGCTATGTTGTCAAGAAGAGGCTGCTCCCTCCTTTACTGGTAATGGAGACTCCTTGTTGATTGGCTCCCTCTCCAGGTCTCCATGAGTCTGTGCTGTGAGGGGTCGGGTTTCCGCTCTTAGCCTGCGGTCTCTCTCAGTGAGTTGCTGTGAGCGTTTGGGTCTTCAGGCGTCCAGCTCCGCCCTCACTCCAGCAGAGATGATGTGCACTCCACCTGTCTTATTTACCGATGATACTTCACTATACCTCTCTGAGCCTGTCTCCTCATCTGTCATGTGAATCTGTTCAGAGATTTCTGAGATTATACAGGGTAATATATGCGAAACTCCAAATGTTTGCCTTGCCTTAAGATCTGTAGATTAGGTTTGAAAAGTTTTATAATTCTGAGTAACAGGTTTCTTACTTTGTACAATGTTTCCTTCTCTGAGCAATTAACTGATTATTTTCAGAAGCATCAGAAGTAGTCCTGGGGTTTTCCCTGTCATTGGGTTGTCATGTTCTCAACGTTGTCGGTGAGATATTCTGTGGCAGGTTTGCGTCTAATCTCCTTTATCTTCATCTTCCTTGGTCTCCACATGAGCTTACCGAGCCCTGGGTGTACCACCTGCCAGCCCAGAGAAGGCGGTTCCTATTTGCTGGGCTAATTGAACACCATCGTTTAGTACAGCAAGCCCAGGAGGATGGTACGGAGCTGCTAAGAGATGAAGCCTGGCCCACAAGCCGCTCCCTTTTGCGACCTGAAGTGTGGGGTTCGTAGATGATACGGGGATTGAGTTCGATGGATTTGGCTATACATAATAAGTCGTCTTGAAAATGTAAAATTTCATTTCAGACTCTTCCCGTCCCACCAAAATTTTAATGAATGCTTTTTGTGATAGTCTGGGCACCCTGAGGTGGATCTGAAGGCAGCTGGCACATAAAAGCCCAGGGCTAAGGTTGTCTAGGTAAAGAAACATTTGGCTGGATGAATTATCTGCCTTTTATTTTGTAAGGTTGGGTTTTTGTGCACTTTCCCTTGAAGTGTTTTACAGAAGTAACCTTGGTGGCGGGTCCGGGCACGCTTGCAGGGGTGCATGCCAGTCTGGGCGTGGTGTGGACGGATCCCCGCGGTTGGGCATTGGTGGTCGAAGAACACTGTACCTGTTCTCACCCGTCCTGCACGGGCTCAGCTGCGCCCCCTGCTGGAGGGAGGGGACCGTCCCTCTTCCTCAGTCTCTTGGCTTCTCCGTTGGGTGATAGTTTATTTCAAATGTCTGAGGGTCTCAGAGCCTACGCTGGAGATGAGTTATTTACTTCCAGATTGATGCAACTTTGAATATAATTAACTGTGCTCTGCGTCCCACTGCAGGTCTCCACCCCCCTCTAAATTCCGGAACTTTCCCAAAGTAGTTTTTTGTCTTAATTATGTTAATGGGAGAAGAGGCAGACCTTGTCGATGGCTCCATAAATCTGCAGCAGCCACTGCGGGCCATTTGGATGCCATCAGTCTGAACAGCTGCACCATCACTCACCCTCTGTCGGAGGCAGACAGCCCAATTAGTACTGAGCAGTTTTGGCTCTGTATCCCCTGTGTCCACCGCCCAAGAAACAGAAGATTAAGTGACTTATTTGCAAATGCACCAAGAAAAGGAGGCGGGAGGGCCAGGAAGTTGTATGAGAGAAAGAAATCCCAGCAGACTAGGAAGTCTGTTTAAGCGAAACGAGTGGTACCTCGCCGGGAACGTTCAGCTACTGCATTTGAAGGCTGCGACTCGTTGCAAAAGAGCGAGAGGACGTAGTCATTCCACCCCAGCCTGGCCCGCTCCGGTCTCCGGGAAGTTCCCTCTTCCCTAACTCTGCCAAAGCCCTGGCACCGCTTCACAGTGCGGGGTGCAGAGGTACGTCAGTGGGGCTTGAAGACAGCTATGGGCCTGTCACCCCCAGTGGGCACGTTCAGGAGGGTGGTCTGAAAATTGGTACCTTCTCAGGCACTGTGTCCCCGACCCCGGCGGAGCCTTTTCTCCTTTTTCCTCCGGTGTTTGATTTTGAGTAGTTTCTGATCTGCAGGAAAGTTGCAAGAACTGTGCAGTGGGAGCCCGGGTGATGTACTGGCTGACCTGAGCGCTTTGCCTGTTGTTCTATTGTCTTCTAACCCCTCTGCCGGCCTCCGCCCTCCGCTGCCTTCTCCCAGTTCTTTCCCTGGTGCATTCTCACCCCCACCTTGTAGTGCAAGGGGTGGTGCCCAGGCCTCGAGTGTGCCAGGCTAGCACACTGCCACTGAGCTACAACCTGCCCCTCTAGTGCCCACCCCGTCCGTCCTCCCTTCCCTCTACCACCTGCCTGTGTACACATGTGTGTGCTTCTTCTCTGAAGAACCTTCTCAGAGTACTTTGCAGTGATCGTGACAGTGTTTTATGACAGTGAGGGGTCTGTGGGGGGGGCAGCTTTACAAAACTCCTGTCACGCCTGGGAAATAGGATATCGGAAGCGCACTATTTTGTGTACAGCCCGCAGTCCAATTTTCCCAGACCGTTCTAGTGATGCCCCTTGTGCTTATTTTTTCAATCCAGGATCCAATCCAAATTATATTATATCCAGTTATATGTCTCTTTCATCTAGAAAATTTCATCCTTCTTTCCTCTTTTCATGATAGTGAAGTTTCTGAAGGACCCCAAGGCTGTTTGGTTTTTATTCTTTTAAAAAACATTCCTCGGTCTGCATTTATTTTTCTACCCTCATAATTAAACAGTTGTGGTGTTAATAACTCAGAGAGGCAGACTGGAGATTTAGCCTAGTGGTTCCAGTGCCCGCCTGGCAAGGGCAAGGTCCCTGGTTCTATCCCCTGTAACCACATACAACAATACTGGGTGTGGTGACTCACGTCCACCAGCAATCAGTACCACACACCATAAAGCTGGGTGTGATGGCTTACATCTGTAATCCCAGCACTCGGGAGGCAGAGGCAGGAGGATTGCTGTGAGGTCAAGGCTCTCCTGGGCTACAGAGTGAGGTTAGGGCCACCCTGAGCTGCAAAGCAAGGCCCTGTCTCAAACAAAAAACAAAAAAACAAAAAAACAAACAAAAACACCACAGGGAGGCTATTAAGCAGGGCCTATTCCCGAGGATGGAGAAAAGATGGCGATGCCTGTAGACTAGGCACTGCATTCCTTCTAAATGCCCTCTTCAGTTGACACAGCTTTCTGTGTGTCCAAGGTGTCTCTGGGAGTCTGATTGTATGGGCTGGACCAGTTAGGAGTCCACTTAGTCATTCAGGGAACATCTCCGATGCCTTGGGTTCCGTGGCTCATTGCACTGGAAGCCGCACATTCCTGAGATAATCCACGTCCTGTGTAAGCACCCCTCACTGTGCTCCCAGCTCCGACCTCCCTTGGGGTGAGTCTGGATATTCTGGTATTTCTAGAGAGAAGCCGCATCTAGAAGTTTGTCCTGAAGTTAGTTGTCTGTATGTGGAAATACTAGGTGGTTGCCTAGCATGTCAGTGAAAATTCTTTTAGGTGCCAGTCATTGGTTTGTCTTGTTTCGTGCAGGTATGAGGGACTCAGATCCTAGCGTCTGGAAACATGTATTAGGGCAAAGCATGTTGAGAACTCTTCGTTGGAGATATGTATAGGGCACTCTGTGGGTGTGAAGGGATTTGGCCTGTGGAGCAGGAACTCAGAAGAAAACTTCCTGGAGGAGGTGATCCTAGCGCTAAGTACTAGTAGCTTTGCAACAGTAAAAGCAGGAGACAGGAAGTGGGGCCGAGAGTGAGGTTTTGGCCTGAGACTGGGGAGGTGGCCCAGGCTGAACGATGTCTTTTTCAGAGATTTCAGGGAGTTGCCTCTGCCGGGAGATGGAGCAGGGCTCGAGTTAGCATAGCAGGGGGCTGGAAGGCCTGTTTGGAAGCTATAGAGAGTGCCCGGCCCTGTGCTTTCTCCCAAGAGTTTATTTCTGCTTGTAATATTAATGATGGCATTTGGGATGGTGGGACTTCTTGCCACGCCAGGGAGGGTGGAATAGCTAGAAAGTGGACGTGTTCCCACTCTGTGCCTCGCTGACCCCTTCCCTGCTTAATCACTGACAGCAGGTCCCTGGTCCAGCCAGCCCAGCTCCTAGTTCATCTCCTTGGCCACCGAGGGGAAGGACGTATTCTCTCCAGCTGGAGCTCACTGTCATGCTGCGCCGTGGGGAGAGGCCTGGGGTGTGGGGGGCAGCCGGGGTCCCTGGGCAGCCTCAGTCCAGTCCCTGTCCCGCTCTCTTCCCAGTCTCTCACTTCATCGGTGAGACCAGGGTGTGAAACCACAGAAATCCCAAGGTCTTTTGGGTTCTGATGTTCAGTGGTTTGGGAGTCTGAGTGGACTTATTTTCTTACTATTTTTAATCCTTTAGCTTCTGAATTGAGGCATTCTGACTAAATTAGGGAAAATACTTTAAATCCTGTCCTTTTCAGAGGTACACAGAGCGAGGACTACAGCCAGTTCTTCGGTTAGAGTTTCACCTTGGGCAGCAACCTGGCAACACCTTAGGGATGTGAGAATACCGGCTGGCGGGTGGGGCACAGCTGGAAGAGCCTTGTTACCACAGGGTGGGGAGCCGAGGGCACTCTGAGCCTAGGATACGGGGGTGTTGTCGCTTGAAGTTGAATCCTCGGGCAGACTGCTTGTGGTGCATGACTCTGCCTGCCCTCGGCTCCCCTGTAGTCTGGAAAAGGAGAGGGAAGGGAAAGGAGCCAGTTGGGATAGGAGGCAGGAGACGTTTGTGGCTGCCTTTCCTTTTAAGTTGATTTGGCTTCTCTGGGGACTCTCTGTAGACTGCCTCAGGCTGTCGTCTGTGGTGTGGATTTGAGTGGGATTCAGAGGGAGCCCTGGAAGGCTCCCGTCTGGGGAGAGGGCAGAGTAGGCCTTGCTTTGGGTGGCTGTGTCCATATGGTGTGGCGAGAGATCACCAAAGCCCACCTGCAGGAGCCTCCTGGGCAGAGGAGACCCCAGAGGGAGCAGTGACAGCTGCCAGGTGATTACCTGTCCCTAGAGAAACACAGGAAGTGGCAGGGGAGGCAGCTGAAGGGTGTGCTGTGCCATAAGAGCTCTTTCTGGCCCAGTGACATCCTTGGGCATGACTCTCAATTCTGTCAAGTTGTGGCTGAAAGAAAATTAGGAAATCTTGGCTGATTTGCAGTTTAATTAATGTCTCTTCTTTCTCGTGTTATTCAGGCAAAGCAGAAAGAGCTCAAGGAAAATTTAAAGCACTGTGTTCTGTTGTCTGGGGAGACATGTTGACACATGGAGTCTTTTTTATGGATTTCCTTGGGCCGTATTACATGTTCAGTTTTCTATCTTTCTTAGCACAGGTAGTTTTTAAAGATAATTTTTAACCAGACATAGTTTTTAAAAGAAAGATAAATAGCACTGAGAGGTATCTACTCAATCTCAACTCTCGGATGGGCAGGGTGAAGCTTCAAAATCATTCTGTTTGCTAAGTTTCTTTGAACATCACTTGCTCCATATCACTGCAGGCAAGGGACTCTCGGAAGGTAGTCAGGAGTCAGGCCTGTGTATCTGCAAGCCTGAATGATACTTGTCGATTAATGTCCACCTTCCCGAGTATTCCCATGGGCCTTGGGGATTATGGGAAGGACGGACCCAAGTGGCCATGCAGGGGAACCGAAGTGACGCGTGACACCGGGCATCTCGGGGACTGCTGAGGAGGAGCCGGCAGGTCTGGGCCAACCTTCCGGCTTCACAGTGCTGTGCATGCATGTGAGGAACAACACCAAAATGGTCCAAGTTAAAGTTAGTGGCGGTTGGCAGCTAAGAGGGTAGTATTCCAGTAAAATGCCCAATCAGGCTCCATTACAGTGACTCTAGGGCAGTGAGGAATGAGCTCGTTCTGCTTTCTGTAGCAGCAGTAAATTACTTCCCGGATTCAGAATGTCATTCATTTGCTTTAAATGACAAAATGGTGGAGTCGCCTGCATTTGGAGCTGTGGACCCCCTGGTTTCCCTCTGTGCCATTCTGACAGCGATTCGGGTTGTGCTTCCCCTGAGCAAAGACCGAGCCAGTAGCAAACCAGGGGTGCCCTCTGTGTCGGCTTTTACGAGAAGATTCTGTATGTCAAGTACCGCTTACTTTGTGTGATGTCCATGGGTTTCTTAGGGTCTTGGTTTGTGGATCGCCGTGGGCCCTCTTCCCTTGGCAACTCAGTGGCACCTGTCTGCTGATGGGCCACCTCAGGGGCCCCTGCCTCTGCTCTTACTGTATCAGGATG
This sequence comes from Thryonomys swinderianus, assembly GCA_004025085.1. Classification (NCBI taxonomy): domain Eukaryota; kingdom Metazoa; phylum Chordata; class Mammalia; order Rodentia; family Thryonomyidae; genus Thryonomys; species Thryonomys swinderianus. The sequence continues at coordinate 9,070 of PVIC010041879.1, read as the reverse complement.
CATACACAGGCCCGGGGTTGACCTAGGCCCTCTTTGACTCATCACCAACAAGCCGTAGCGTCTGTGTTTGTGGGAACACACCGCACATCCTCATGTCAGGGCCTGACCACAGGAGGAACAGGGACAGGCCTTTCCAGCCTGGTTTATTCCTTTCTCTACCATCCAGAGAGTGAAGAGGGTGAGAGCAGATCAGGAGAGTCATGGTGTGGAGGGAGCAAAGGCTGTAGTTCTAGCCCAGCTAAGCAAAGGAGAGAATTGCTTAGAACAGTCTTGTCTGCAAGGTGGGTTGACATGGATGCTGCTCTCATTCTCATTTTCTTGATATAATTTCCCTTGATTTGTCACTGGTGCGCAAATCAGAAACATCTGTTCCCTGACTTGCGCCTCTTGGAATGCGTGACAGTGGCTGTGGCCTGCCTCCCCCGTGTAACCATGGGGCCTTCTGTCTGCCTTTGTGCCCCGAATGCAGGTGGTGCTCCCCACATTTATTCTGGAGAAGCGATCCTTGCTGGAGATGTATGCAGACTTCATGGCACACCCTGACCTGCTGCTGGCCGTCACCGCCGGGGCCACACCAGAGGAGAGAGTCATTTGCTTTGTGGAGTATTATCTCACAGCCTTCCACGAGGGCCGAAAGGGGGCTTTGGCCAAGAAGCCCTACAACCCCATCATCGGCGAGACATTTCACTGCTCCTGGGAGGTTCCCGAGGACAGGGTCAAGCCAAAGAGGACTGCTCCGCCCTCTTCCGCTGGCTGTCACGAACTCTCGGTGGCCGATGACCCTTCCAAAAGCTACAAGCTACGGTTTGTAGCTGAGCAAGTGTCCCATCACCCTCCCATCTCCTGCTTTTACTGTGAGTGCAAGGAGAAGAGACTGTGTGTCAACGCTCATGTATGGACCAAAAGCAAGTTCATGGGCATGTCCGTGGGGGTCTCTATGATAGGGGAAGGTAAGTCACACCGTGTGTTGCAGCTCGGCCTTACTCCAGTGATGTCTGTATAGCTGGTTGATGATTGTTAATTTTGTGTGTTGGGGTTGTGGTTACTTCCTTTTAGAATTGGCGTGTGAGTGGGGAAACGGGGCTGGAATTTGGACCACAGATGCTTGTTTTTTAGGGATCAAGGTGATGGGCTAGGGGAGCAGCTGTTTGTCTATCCAGCTGCCCACCTGGACCTGTCTGCACACTCTGCTTGCCTAGGCAGCACCTTGCGTATACTTTGCCCATTGGGCTTATGTGAATATTAGAGTTGGCTCCAGATCTGTGAAAACACATTATTGTTCACCCACACGAGTGTTCTGGCTCAGAGACAATGAGGATAATAGTGCCATCTAGTCAAAAGCTGCTCATAAAAATTCCCAAGGCAAATCTTTTGACTCCATGCTAGAAATTCTGAAGCAAGAACACAGTATAATCACACCACTGGTAGATTGCATGTTCCTATTTTAGCAAATAGCTGTGAATGAAGTTTATTATTTGAAGAAACTAATAATACTCCTTGTTCAACTGAAGTGCCTACGTTAGTGGTTCTTCAACTTTTTTGAGTCACAAATCCTTCTGAGATTCTAAGACCATGACTGTCTTCTCAGGAAAAGTTAAAAACTAGAAACCAACAAAATTTGGCTTCCAGCTTCAGAATACGTGCCTCCTTGGACTCCTTCCCAAATACCGTGATAGGAGGACATCTCTCATTCACTGAGAGCACTTCTGTTGAGCACCTACTTGTCTTAGGAGCTATAGATACTTGAATAAACAAAACAGAGCACAGCCCCTTTTTATCCTTAAGCTTCTACCTACTGATGAAATGTATCAGTCACATGTGTTGGAAGATGAAATGTGCTCTAGGCGAAAATAAAGCAGGGCAGAGATGTAGAGAGCGGGCTAGGTGAGCTTTCAGGTGGGTTAGCTGGCCTAGAAGGCCTTGCCCAGGAGAATGACATTTGATTGGAGATACAGAGGGGAGAAAGAGCTTACAACCTTCAGGGGAAGAATGTAAGAAGGAACAAGACAGCGGCCCAGAGGCAGGATGGTCCCTGATGCTGGGGGAAGACAGGAAGCCCTGTGGCTGGACCAGGGTGGAGGGGTGAGGGCACAGGGTGGCTGGCTGCTCACGTAGGATCCGCAGGCCGTTGCTAAGGATGTTGATTGCTACACTGAGTAAGCTGCACAGCCCCTGAAGGGCGCTGCTACCTGACAGCATCTTGGGGCTCTGCTGGTTGAAAATAGATCATCAGGAGGGCAGAAGGGGAAGCAGAGACCAGGCGGGGGGTTACAAGAATAGTCTAGGTAGGAGATAACGGTGCTTAGACCCAGCGGTCTGGTAAAGGAAATAAAACATGGTAAAAGCGTGCTAGTCATCCTTCTGTCTCTGTACAAAATATCTGTGAAAATCAGTTTTAAAGGAGGAAAGGTTATTTTGGCTCACTCTTTCAGAGGATTTGGTCCGTGGTTGCTTGGCTGGGTTGTTCCAGGGCCTGTGGCGAGACAGCCTCATGGCAAAGGGTGTGTGGTAGAGCAAAGCTACCTCCTCATGGTGTCCAGCAAGCAGAGAGAGAAGCAGAGCGAGGAGAGGCCAAGGTCCCAGTGTCCCCTTCAAGGGTGTGCCCATGACCTCACTTCCTCCAGGCCCCAGCTCCAAAAGTTCCTTCACCTCGAGCTCTGGTGGCCAAGCTTTAGCACAGAGGCCGTTAGGGGACATTGAGGATCTAAACCCCAGGATTCCAGATGTGCTCTGGAGCGCAGAGCACCGGACCGAGTGGGTCTGCCTCAGAGTGGAGTGTGGGCCTGAGAGTCAGAGTCACCCTCTGAGGCGAGCGCTTTCCTCTGTAAAAGGAGCCATCAGCAGTACCTGCTCCCTCCCTCCTCAGAGAGAGGGCAGCTTTGCCATGTGGGGAAGCCATGTCCGAAGTAGTTTCTCCTCTCAAGAAGAGATTGTTACTAATGACAACACGCGGAGCCTTGGAGAGCGGGAGCATCTGGCCACCTGGCGCTGCAGGGCTTCTGGCTGTGCCTCAGTCCCAGAGTCCTCCGCCCTGGCCGGGAGGAGGGAAGGGCGGCTCTGAGGCTCCGCTGCCCCAGCACCACCCGCCACCCCCACCTGTTGTTCCCCACAGGGGTTTAGTGCTGCGCCCTGCTATCGCAGCAGGTCTGGGAGGCTGAGGCAGGAGGATCACAAGTCTGAACTTAGCCTGGATCATTTAGTGGCTTAGTCAGATCTTGCCTATAAATTTTTATTAAAAAGCAGAGCTGGATGTATAGCTCAGTGTAAAGGCCCTGGATTCAACCCCTAGTGAGGGGCAAATTTTTCACTTTTGAAGGGCCCAGGTGTTTGAAAATGCATAGTGCACTTCTGCAGAGCCCTGGAATTCTGTGTTTTACACACGAGTAGCACGACGGAGGCCACTTTCCCAGGGGCACATGTATCACACACACAAGTGCCTGTCCTGCCTCATCACAACCGCACATGTGAGAGGAACACACGGTGGGGGCTGGCATGGGGAAGTTTTCAATGTACTTGTTTCCCTTGGAAGATCCTGTAATTTCTATCTATGAGATAAACTGATTATATATCTGTAGGAAAAAATACAATTTTATTGATGAATATAAGCTCGGGAAACTACACAAAGTGAGAGGCTCAGAGCAGGATGAGAAGATAGGAACTTACTTAGGGCCACACACAGGCTCGGGCTTGGGGATGATGAGCGTTTCGGGGGTGGCGGGGAGGGCCGGACGCAGGGAGCCCGGCCTATCCCGTGGCGCCATGAAGTGTCCCCAGAGCAGCCTGTCCACTCCTCTGGCGCTGGGTGGGACATCCATTCCGGCCTCCTGGGTAAAAGGCCTCTTCTAGGCAGATGGGAGCATCCGTCAGGCAGAAAAGCTTCCATCTGCATCACTGGCTGTAAACCTCTCTTCTCAGCAGCACAGCTTTTCAGTGCCACCCCTGCGCCTCCTGCTCCTGAGTAGCCGCCTTGACCTGTGCCAACCAAGTATGCTGAAGCAGTGTGCTGTTTTGATCTCCTGTACTGGGGTCTCCTGGTGGCAACACCTCTCTGATCTGTGGACTAGGTCGTACGAGTCACCTGAAGTCACAAGCCCAGGAGTATGTGGAGGGTGACAGCAGGTAGAGGGGAAGGAAAGGTGTCTGGCCCGGGTGCTTCCGGACTCTTGCCTGGGTGTCGCCTGGGTAACCCAGGCTTGCTCTCTAAAGCAGGAAACTAACTGATTGAGGCGAGATAGTCGATCTTGTGCTTCCAGCGCTTCCAGCTGTTCTGAACTCGACTTCCTCCCCACAGGTTGAGGGACGGGAAGCTGTTCTACCCAGCACTGTTAGGGTGAAAGCGACACCCCAGGACCCGGCAGGCTGCAGTCCAGCCTGTGGACATGAGATTGCTAAGGACCCCGTGGGAGGTTTACATTTGATGATTTGCGATCATGGGTTTGTCCTAAGAAACAGGAGCAACCTTACCCTCGGTTTTGCCTTCTCTGGGGCTGTGTTTGGAGAGGTTGCTAAGGGCCTGCGTCACTGTATGAAGGCTGTACCTGCAAGTCCATTTATTTAAAAACATTAATATTCAGGAGATGCTTATCACTCTGTTTGCTTTTATTACTTATTCTACATTTCCCACATAATGAGTTTGAAGATGAAATAGGTATGTTTGCTAGGGCAGGTAGAGAAGGCCAGTCACGCCTTCAGCTTCTATTTACATCTCATTTGTATAGGCGATTCCGGGCCGTGCAGTGCAGATGCCAGTACCGTCAGCGTGTTTGGCTGTCTATCTGCAAGAGCGCTGGCTCAGAGGACTCTGGCTTTCTCCACTCATTTGCAGAGTGACTGGCGCTGTCCCCTGGGTAGCAGGAGACATCCTGGCATGCAGGAACCCTTGCCCTCAGGAGCTTCCAGTGAGGACGCCTGCACGAGGACCACAGTGGCAGGGGAGCGACAGAGCAGGGTGGGTGTAGGACGTCTGTTTCCGGTAGAGGAGACCTGAACAAGATGGAGGACTGAGTGGGAGTAAGCCAGGTGCGGTGCTTCAGAGAGGGGCCCCAGACAACACGGACAGCAGGTGCAAAGGTCCTAAGGCCAGTGCCCATGACTGGGCCATTGCAGGGACTTGAGTGGGCTACAGAAGCTACAGCGCAGGGCCAGGTGGGGGGAGCAGTGGGCAGGTGGGGCCTGGAGAGGGTTTTGGCTTTCACTGTGCGTCAGCTGGGAGCCCCTGGGGTGTGGAAGTGATTCTAGCCCCAGTGCTCTCTCGGCGGTGTGGAGAGTAGCCAGTGGGGAGCGTGAAGGCCGGAGAGGCAAGTCCATGCTGCCGAACTGCGTGGCTGGGGTAAGTGCCTGCCGAATCTAGTGTCTCTCGATAAGCCACACGCATTTTCCGCTCTGCGGAAAACGCTTATCGCCTTCCTTTCTGGAGATTTCCCTGCACTCCACAGAAGGGCTCGTTGCTCCTAATGGAGACGTGGGAAGAGCAGATGGTTAAACAGAAGTGTGTGTGAAGGCAGACGTCTCTGGGTCTGGGAGGAGAAGCAGGAGTTCTTGTCCTTCGAGGAGTGCCGGGAATTTTTGATCGTGGTGAGGCATTGCACATCCCTTCCTGGGACTGTAAGAACCGGTGCAGCCAGGGATCCTGTCTGCCTCCAGCCTGCCCAGTGCTTCCTTCTCCGACCAAGCAGCGCCCTGCTCCTCTCTCTTCACCAGCTGCGGGCCCTGGTGAAGAGGGGCCGTGCAGCGCCCGTGCCCATTCCGCTGGGTTTTATGCCAGCTCTGGTCTCCTGGCACTTTCCTTGTTACCTTTGTCCTCCTGTCATCTCTCCTGTGTCCCCAGCCCTTCCACTCACGCCACCCACCCACCCAGAAGGCTTCTCGCTCCGCCCAGCAGAGCTCCTGGCCTCCTTTCTTCGCCTCGGGACTGTCCCGGGCTGTCTCGAGGCCTTCTCGGAGCCGCTTTCCTCCTGTCTCCTGGAGTCAGCTAACGCCTGTGACGCCTCAGGGCCTTGACCACTCTGTTCGCCCCATTGCCCTGGGGCTGTGAGGCACGGGGCAGCCCAGCCCACGATGTGGGTGAGGAGCCCTGGGGTCCCTCCCAGCCCTCAGTGCAGCTACCCTGAGGCAGGATTGAATTTTCTGCTCCTGCTTTTCTCCAGGTGCTTGAAAATTCTGCTCAGATCTTCGGAGTGCAGTGCAGAGTCGAGAGGGGGGATTGTGGAGCGGTGCTCGGGCGCTCCCGGCCGCCCTGCGTGTTCCTGCCACCTGTGGGCTGGGCAGGACGGGGCCGTGGGTCATTCCCTGGGCCTTTCAGTGGCCATGGCCTTTCCTCCTTCCTGTTAATCCCATGTCCTCTCTGCAGCGCGGGATCCTACTTTTCATACACAGTGCTTGTTAAGCGCCCCAGACTTGACGAGAAGGCTGGTTCCTGCACTCAGAGGCTTCTTTTGGGCAGGATGTTTGAAATATTTTCCTTTCCCTCTCATCCTCCATGAATTTGTTGATTAGGTTTGAAGTAATGTTTTCTCCAACCTCTCAGTTTTAAAATGGTGTCTTAGATTGGTCCCCCTGACATTTGAAAGTAAATGCATGGCCTTTCCTCTTAAACTAGTGCCTTTAGGTTGTGGTATGTGAGACCACAATGAAGTACCATGGTAAAGTGCTTCATTATTCTATGCATTCACTTAGGTTGTGGCTCAGAGTCCCACAGACCCTGCGCCCTTCCCAGCTCTGACATGAAAAGCCCCTAATTAAGACTTACCAGAGCTTAAGGGCAAAAGCCCTGCGTCCAAAGGTCCCAGGTGACTAGGTATAGCCACCTGTCCCGTAATGCCAGTCAAGCCAGACATGGTGGCAGCATGCCTATAGTCCCCACACTGAGGAGGCTGAGGCAGGAGGGTTGCAAATTCAAGGCCAGCTGGGGCTATATAGCAAGACCCTCTCGAGAAAAGCAAAACCAAACCGAACAGCAGAAATGTCAGTCAAGGAGTTGAGCAGTGGTGAGCTAGGAAGGGGGCTTCAGTCAGCTCAGCATGGCCCTTCTGGGAAGCCCAGAAAGGTTTGAGATGCGTTTTCAAGAGCCTGGCAGAAGCTTTCGGGTCGTTACAGAAAAGCAGAGTGAAGACAATGGTTGGGGGGTGCACCGCATAGGTGACTGGAGTGGCCCATGTTTGAGGCTGGTGGATTCATCTCTCGGGACTGGCTCTCTGAGTCCTGGGACAGCCAGCACTGCCTAAGGGAGTAGTTTGGGTCCTGTGACGTCTGGGCGCAAGACTTGGTCCTGTCGTGGGGTGGTTGTGTCTGCTGGGGGAGGGAGCCTCCTCATGGGGTGAGCTGCTAGGCTCGGCTTTTCGGGGGGTCAGAGGTGGCTGTAGGCTTAGGTATTGCTCCAGCGCGTCCCGTACTGGCTGATGCTTCCCTACAAGTCCTGAGAGTGAGTCACTCTTACCTCAGTTTTGAAGGGGCTGCGACAGGCTCAGTAGGTTTAGGGCTAATAGAGTTCGTTGTCACAAGACTCCTCAAGTGATTTACGAGCCTAGTGCAGAGCTGAGCAGGGGTCTGACCCAAAGGTTTAAGGTAATAAAGGAAGCGTAGAAAATGAAGGCGGAGACCCAAGCTTTATCTTGCTTTCAGTTACCCAGTGGACACCTGCAGGCTTCAGCCCTAGTCTGTTACAGCAGTGCTCACAGAGCCCTGGGGCCTTTGCTCTTCAGCCAGGACAGCTGTGCTCGCCCCCTGCTGCCTCCAGCTGCTGTCACAGCCGGCTCCGCCCAAAACACTGGCATGTTTTCCGGGTGAGGTTCACGCTGTGGTAGGAGGTGGGTCTGCCTGGCGCTTAGGACCGCCGTGGGCCCCGCATGTTCACCCCAGAGTCACCCGTGAGTCTCTGCTAGACGGGCTAGGTATCTTGTCAGGATATTTTGGCTGCTGTCACTCCAGTCAGGTATGAAATTATTTTACATTCATCAGTTAGAAAATCTTAATGCTTTGCCTAATGTTTACTGGTAAGTCTCTGTGGAGTGTCGCATGAAAGTCTCCCAGTTTGAGGACTAGCCACAGTGCGATTGATTGGTGTTTTTCAGCCTCTCTCAGCCCTTAGACCAAGTGAGAAAGTAACTCTCATTTGCAGCCCTATTTGTAAGTCTAATTTTAATGTAGCCACTTATTAAGGAAAGATTTTTTAAAAAAACATTATTCTGGGGCCGGAGGGTTAGCTCAGTGGTTCCAGCGCCTGCCTCACAAACGCAAGGTCCATATTTCGATCCCCGGTAACCACATATAATGCTGGGTGTGGAGACACACCCACCAACAATCAACACCGCATACCACAGTGCCGGACGTGGTGGCTCACGCCTGTCATCCCAGCACTTGGGAGGCAGAGACAGGAGGATTGCTGAGTTCGCGGCGGCTTGCCTGGGCACCATAGTGAGCTCAGGGCCAGCCTGAACTACAAAGCGAGACCCTGTCTCAAAATGCAAAAAAACAAAAAAAAAAAACATTATTCTGCAGAAGTACTGAGAAGGCATAATCACAGGTAGCTGAAGGAATGAACACACACTAAGAGAGATCTTTCAGAAGAGAGCCAAAGAAATGTGATTTTTTTTTTTTTTTTTTTTTTTTGCCCATGCCATTGAAGTAATTTAGCTCTGGGGCTCACTGACTTTGGGGTTGTAAGAGAAGTTTCTCCATGGTTTGCAAGAAAATTTTCTATAGGAGAGCAGGAAGAGAATGGTATTTTATATGAGTAAAGCATTACATTTTGAGAAAAAAAAAATCCCCCCCATCCCCCACAGTAGAGTCCACTGTTAGGCTGTGAGGTTTTCTTCTTCGCCTATAGCACTGTCACCATTCAGCATCTCCCCAGAGAGGGAAGAGTGATCCGATACGAACCTTCAGGGTTGTGGCCCTGTGCCGGGGCAGTGGGGGTCGCTGGCTCTTTGAGAATCACTTTCTCTCATCTTTACCCTGGCCCTTGAGGCCCACATACCCTTATCCACGCATCACAGATGAGGAAACGGGGGTGGGGCACAGCGAAGTTAAGATTGCCACGTTGGTGAGAGGTGGGACCTGGAGTGAGGTCGCC
>PVIC010041878.1:0-16037 GCA_004025085.1 Thryonomys swinderianus | reverse complement strand
TTCAGGCTGGCCCTGAGCTCACTATGGTGCCCAGGCAAGCCGCCGCGAACTCAGCAATCCTCCCGTCTCTGCCTCCCGAGTGCTGGGATTACAGGCGTGAGCCACCACGCCCAGCATTATATGTGGTTACCGGGGATCGAACTCAGGTCCTTGCGCTTGCAAGGCAGATGCCGGAACCACTGAGCTAACCCTCCGGCCCTTTTTTTTTTTTGAGACAGGGTCTCGCTTTGTAGTTCAGGCTGGCCCTGAGCTCACTATGGAGCCCAGGCAAGCCGCCGCGAACTCAACAATCCTCCTGTCTCTGCCTCCCAAGTGCTGGGATTACAGGTAGTTTTATCTTTTGAGAATAACTTTTAGGTATAATGGCTTTCTTTTCTTGTTCGAATCCTTTCAAAACTTATTCTGTTTGTGGGAATTTTTACATTTATAAAACCGAAATCAATAGAGAATGGTGGATGTGCATTAGCTATTACAGATACTTGACTGATTTTCTTAGTATGTCTAAAACATCTTTTATTTAAACAAACTAAAAATGATAAGCAGAATGAAATAAAATGAAGCATACATAAGATTCTTTGAATTGTCATATTGTTCAACTTTTTATTTTTTTAGTAGCATATATAAATTATACAGGACAGTGGGATATATTTAGACATATTCATACATGCATGTACCATACTTTGATCACTCTTTCTCTCTACCCCCTTGTCCCTTAGAAGTTTTAAAATGAAAAACAAACACACAAAGTGGGGACTGGGGATTTAGCCCAGTGGTTCCAATGTCTACCTGGCAAGCGCAAGGTCCTGAGTTCGATCCTCAGTAGCTCATAGCACAGTGCTGGGTGGGTGGCTCACGCCTGTAATGCCAGCACTGAAGAGGTAGAGGCAGAAGGATTGCTATGAGTTTAAGGGTTGCCTGGGCTATGTAGTGAGTTCGAGGACAGTTGGCACTACTAAGCAAAACCCTGGCTCAAAAAAAAAAAAAGACAAAATGATAAATGTCATCAATGAAACCCTAAAACACTGTTCACTGTCATCTTTCCCAGTGAGCCAGAAAGTTTCAGAATATTTTAAAATAATTGTTTTAATTCTAAGAATGTGGCTACTGAACTTGTAGATGACATTTTAGGGAGTTATTTACTCACTGCATTTTTCAGATTCTGCTGTGAAAAGAGACACTGGGCTTCCTCTAAGTCAGCACTGTGCAAACTCAAGAGAATATTAAATGTAGTATTTTCTAGCTCTATTAAATATTCAACAGTTTTCCCTCTGTTGTCTCTATATCAAGGGCAAGTCTTGTAAGCCTTGCTCTGAAAGCTCTGAAATGAACTAAATAATCTATGAAAACATTGACTTCTTTCTCTAGGTAGAAAATATAGACCAAAAAATAAATACCAAAAGTGAGAAGAAGAACTCAGCACAGATCTGTTCATTCAAGCAAATCATACAATTTTCTAGGTTTGTTAGTTTCAAAATTGTGCAGTTATTTTGTCCAAATAACAAACACACAGTTTGTTGAACCTGATCTCATTTTCTCGGTTCTCTGTTTGTGTACAGTTGCCTACAATATGTCCGGCTTAACAGAGGTCAAGGGAATTTCCATGCTAGGCTCTGCCTTCACTATACTGAGGAAGCCCATGCCATCCATATAGCCTTATGATCCTCACTGCAAACTAATGAGGGACAGAGAAAAATGATGATGAAACCCCTTAACTGTGATACAAAACTAGTGGACTTCACAGACCACACCCTGGGACCTCTAGGAATCCTCAGACCACACCTTGCTATCTTTTCACAGAGTTCAACTGCAAACACAAGCAACACTGAGACCTATATTTTGTACTTCTGATTACATAACTGATCAATGCTCTCTAAATTTCAAATATTTTTTCTGTATCTTTTAACAAATTTACAATTGGGGAGGGACTGTGTGTGTGCATTTGTGTGTGCATGCATGCATGTTTTGTAGCAAATTTGCCCTTTTTTTCTGTGAAGAATTTGACACTATTTGAAGAAGTGCCTGGTGTGGTCTGGCAGAGGCAGAATTGAGACTCCAGTGTTCACTGCTCACATACGCAAAGGGGGAGTTGCCTGCTGGAGTGAAGCAGAGTAGATTAGAGGGCTCCTGACTTCACTAGCAAAGAGGAATTAATATCCACTAGGGCAATACACGATGCTGAGACAGAGGGTATATTGAAGCCCAACTTCAGTGTGCAAATGTGGAGCTCCATGGAAGTGATGGCTGTGTATAGGGTAGGACTTAGCTACCTTGGCAAAATGTCATGTTTCTAGAAAGAATTCTTGAACAAAGGGAGATGGAAAACAGAGGAATGGTAGTTTTCCAACCTAAAGCTATGTACACTTTCATGTAGGGGGAAGTGGGCGAGCAAAGCAGTCCTGTAGGCGAGTGGGCCTGTGGCACTGTGGATGGTGGCCCAGGTCCACCGTGCTGAGAGAAACAGGTTTACTAGGTGGAGTATCACCCAGGCAGGAGTTTGTAGCTAATCACTTTGCTTTACTTTCTAATTTCACCCTTCCTTACTTTCCTCACTTTAAAGCAACTAAAGACAGGCATGTTTTGAATACTTCATTTTGGAGAGTGGTGTCTGGTTTCAAGAAAAACATGCTGAGATTCATGCATTTCTAACCTTAGATAGTGGAAAAAGATCTCATCCTAATAATATTCATCATTTATTTTAAATTAATAAAAAATAGATCAAAGGTGGAATTCTGGGTGGAGTTTCAAATAATTGGAATTTAAGAAATATAATTCTGGCTTATATAATAAAATTATATGATTCATTAAGTTATTCTTAGTGAGAGGTGTACAATTTTTCTTCAGTTTAATGACCTGATCATAAGAATATTGAGATATGTTAGCTACTTAAAGCACTTTAAATTTCACTGGGAAACTTAGGGAAATGAGATGATGCTGTTTATTTGTAATTGATGATTTTTAATTCTAGTTACATTGTTATCATAATTCATTGCGCTCACACTAATATGCATATTCAAGCTTCCCTTCCCTGTATAATATAAAATTTCACTTGAGTGAGAATGGCTAGCTCTTGACTCTGAACAAATAACTATTATTTCAGTGAAATCAGTCTCTGGCAGAGAGATGAAAAAGGAAGAAAGACTGTAATATATTTATATTGAATAAGGATACAAAACCAAATTGAAGATATTTATCAAGGGACCACATTGTAAATATCAGTACCCAAAGTAACACTTGGGGTTATCTTTATTTTAAAGATGAGTGATGTGCTTTACATCAATTTTTATGCCTCTCTATAATATATATGTATCTGTATATAAGCTATGCCTATGTATAATATATACCCATATATAAAGATATTTAAAATATATGTATATATGAAGTAGTATATGTCATACACAACCAAGTTTGTATATAAACGACTGAAGCTTAATCTTTTCCATTGATTGCTGAATGTAGTAATCATTATATGATGACTCCATTTCATCAAATATGAGGATCCTTCAGTATCATTCAAAACTATAAAAGTAGGGAAATTATGGACTGACTTGGAAACGTGGGTTATAAAAACTTGATTTTACCAGTTTTAGAAATTCAAGTTATTCTAACTGCATGGAAGCACCAGACAGAGCTCAAGCAGACCTTACTGTGCTGTGTTTGAGAAGAGAATTACTAATGGAAGAGATTTTTTTGAATCTCTCAAGAGACCATGATTCTGTGAGCACCACCACACTCTCGTTAATTATACCAAGGCTGATATTTGAGACTTGAAAATATGCACAATTAATAGCGTTTGAAGAGCTTACAGTGCTGTAGGAAAGAAAAATGAACATATTTCAAATGCATCATTTCTAAGGACTAAGAAAATCAGCTTAAGGGTTGTTCAGTACAATTCATGTTTAGACCTGTCTTGTCATTGTTTTCTTTTAAATTTTCTCTCTAAAAGCTATAGAACGTGATTAAAATTTTTGTAGAAAACTCAACTTTACAGACAATATTTCTCATTAACAACCCCCCCCCAGAAGGAGCTCTTACATCAATATAAGCATTGCCAAGATTATATTGTTTGGTTCCTTTTTTCTTCAGCTGTACGTAAAGGAAGACATGTAGTTTAGTAATAAAAGTGTGAACGTCATTGTGCCCTGGGCTGTGGCAGCACAAAGAATGGATCTTTAATCCTTTTAGCTCATAGTTTTACAGCTCTGGCATTAGTTAGTTATAAAGCTCAGTTTTATTTTAATGCTAGCAAGAAAAAATGCGGACAATAAAGGCCCCTTTCCATGTTCTCTCTGTATGACATTATTGTACATATCTGGAAATCTACTCAACTATTTACGTGGAAGTAAATTGATCTAATCCCCTCCATGGAGAGCCTGGTGTCTAAGAGTGAGACCAATGGTGTGGAAAAGGCTTCTGACTTCTCTGGAGTTAAACAGTGACACTGAACTTACAGCCTAACAGTGGAACATTTTCTACTTGGTATACTCAGAGGCCAATTTTTTAAACAGAATTTTCTATTTTAAAACTGCCTGGAATGATGCGGCAGTTCTGTGAATTCAGTCAACACCATACACCTTGTCTGGCTTGAAAGCTTTCTAACATGTTAATTATTCAACATGCTTGATTTTATTTTCATTCAGTGCCTGTAAGAATTTGTGATACTATCATAATGGAAAAGGAAGAGAGAGACGGCAGTGTGGCTCTTCCCTAAGCCCTCCCTGAAATATTCTATTATCAGAATGAATGGAAGTTACTACTGGCAACATTTTGCCAATGAATTAATTCTGATCGACCTCTGCTGTAAAATTGGCTATTTTTGTTTTGATGTTGTTCATAGATGGTTAATTTCTCTTATTTTCTTTCAATTAACATCATTTTAATTCCTACTGCTTTATGGTTTATCTTTTTCCTCATTTACTTAGCATTTTCTTATTTGCTTTCATACTAGTTGATTCATCTATCCTGCCATATTAGGCGCTAATAACCATGCTACGGGCAGGATTTAAAATAATATGTTAGATAAAATTCCAGACTTTACAGATCTCTCAGTTTAGTGAAGGAGAAAGACAAATAAATAAAATCTCTTTCCCTCTCTTTCTCACTGCTTAATTTCTTTTTCTTAATATTATCCAATCTAACCCCATTTTTACTCATTGCATCTCTATTCAGTGAGCCAAAAAACACTTTTTTTAATACTCAAAGAACTTACTAAGTGCAGACAAAGTGCAGCGAATCCTTACTAATGCAATGTAACTGTTTACTCCGGCTGGTTCCAGGGCTTCCGAGCACCTACAGTTGTACATACACTTGATGCTCAAATTAAATTGCTCATGAATTAAGTTTCTATTCTTTTCATGGAAAGCTCTGCATTCTCCCAAAATCTCTAAGCATTTCGAAGGGGACCAAATTTCTCTTGATGGTTTCCACCCTTATTTTATTTTAGAAAATAATTTTGGCATGTGTTTGCAATACATAATGCTTACCGTCATCTTGGGCATGTGGGACAGACACTGCGGCATCTTGATCCTTTTTCCTCCCCTCTGCCCCCACGTCTAGAGCTCCGTCCCGTCCCCGTACAGTCCACCTGCCTGTCTCTTACTATTTCTATTTTACTTTGCCCTTTAAATTATTTATATTTTGATTTTCTTCTATTACAGAAAACATGCAATATTTAACCTTCAGTGTTTGATTTATTTCTCTGAGTATTATGGTCTACTATCTTCTTATTGGAACTTTCTGGGTATTTTGGCCTCCACAGTTGACTTCTCACCTTGTATCTGTTTTTGTTGTTATTGTTTTTTTGTTTTGTTTTCTTTTGCCCTCTTTGTAGTAGGATTCCCTTAGCTGTCTACAACTGTGCATAATTTAAAGACTACTCCAGTTTGTTTGATAAACTGGTGTTATCAATCTTTTGAAAAAATATACCTTGAAACTAGTATGTATTGTAATCACCTCAGAAGCATGCTAAATGCTGAATCCTTTTGCCTACACAAGATGATCACTTATCTCGTCTTAGGATAAGGAATTCACATTTGTATACATTTTCTGTGTATAATTTAATGCATGTTACTTCTGGACAACCCTTTTCTTCCAGGGATGCAGATAACTTAAATTCTTTCCAGCACAAGATGATTCATGTTATTTACAAGAGCATTCCAGCCATAAATGTTTTAAGACTGTTAAGCTTTTTCTGACAATATAACGACTCAATTAATCAACATAACTATCAGATTTGAGAAGTTCATATTGAGGATTATAATTTTTTATAAGTATACTAAATTATTTGCATAATGCTTTCTATGAAAAACCGCTTTGACATGTACCTTCTGTTTTTATAACATTTCAAACACAAGAACACTTAGAATAATCTAAGACAAGTGAGTTCCATAGAAAATAAAGCCAAAGTAGCACTACCAGGAATTAAATTACAATGTAGTCGCACAGCCTCACTTTAAAATCCATATTTCTGAACTACGGATTTAGCTCAGTGGTACCATTCCTACCTTGCAAGCACAAGGGCCCAAGTTCAATCCCTGGTACTGCTAAAATCCAAATAAAACCCATATTTCTAGCTGATTAAAATTTCCTTAGGAGGGGCCAGAGATTTAGCTCAGTGGTTCTGGCACCTGCCTAGCAAGCGCAAGGTCTCTGGTTCGACAATACCAGGCATGGTGACTCATGCCCACCAGCAATCAGTACCACATACCACAATGCTGGGCATGGTGGTTCAGATCTGTAATCCCAGCACTTGGGAGGCAGAGGCAGGAGGATTGCTGAGTTCGAGGTTGCCTGGGCTACATAGTGAGCTCAGGACCAGTCTGAACTACAAAGCAAGACCCTCTCTCTCAAAAAAAAAAAAAAATCCTTAGGAAAAGGACTAACCTTTTAAATTGCAGAGTGTATATATCAGAATGGGATTTACGCATCACAAAGTTTGCAGCACAGGCAAATAGGGAAAACTTGTGATTTTTGTGGTGGTACACCTAAGGGTTAACTGAGAAAGTAAGATCAAAAGCCCAGATCTTTATGGTTAAAATTTCTTACAGTGTGCTACACAAAGTTACCTTTTCTGTCAGGTGGACCTCTACTCTGCCTTCAATTTCAGACCCTGACATTTTGATAAAGGTCTGAAATACCTTCTTGTCTTAACATAGATCATTTTTTGATCCTTTCCAATTATCCTATATTTTTTTTCTTCCACTGGATTTATGACAATTTTAATCACATAATTTGTATGTGATTGGTGAATTTCCATAGGCAGGGATTATGCCTGGAAGCATGGTAAATTAGGACCCTGACTTGTGGGCTAGAACAGAGAGATGCACATGGGCTGGATGGGTGAGAGAATGGAAGAAAAGAACCAGCCTAGAAACCATCCTGTATTTTGTCTAGATAAACTGTTTTATGGATGTGGTGAGTGCATCAGGATTGATTTTAAATGAGTAAATACTGAGCAGTCTGAGTAAATTCTGCACATTGATATAAATGGAGTTTGAGAAAGCAAAGTTAGACCCAAAATGATGATTGAGAAATTAGAAAAATACAATAAAGTTGTAATGAAACTCCTCCAATCCTTTTGTTTCAGCTTCCAAAGTGCAGGAATTACAGCAGGTGTGTGCCCCACCCCCACACCTGTGTATATTAGGATTCCAATGACAAAATCATTTAGTGAAATGAGATTGACACAGCGTGCACATCTGTAGATAAAATTATGATTAGAGTGAGGAGTAATTTATGAATAAATTAAAATAAATTCTCTTAAACTTTGGTATCTTTTAATCTATATAAGGTCTGAGTTATATTATCTTACAGCAATTAGTTGAATGAAAAAGAATTGTATGTTTACTTGTACAAATGAAAACTATGAAAAAGTAGTATCTTGCAACATGTCTGAAAAAACTACTTCAGTCATAATGCAGAAACAAGAACAATTGGAAGATATGGGAAAGTAAGTCAGAATCACAAAAATGACAGTCATATACACCCCTAGGATAGATTTACTAACCAGCAAACAGTAGAAACCAGTCTGTAATTTGGGGTGATTCTTTGAAGCAGATACTCACAGTCTATCTGTCAGACCTGGTTGAGCCCCTGTCAGTGTCATGTTTGAGAAGTTGTTAGGGAACATTATTTTTGAATGCCCTCTGCTTAATTATATTTTTTCTTCTGAACTACCCCTTTGTTTAGAAAGTCAAGGAACTCTCTGTGTTAGGTGTGCTCAGTCTGGGAGCCTTATGCCAACCCTAAAAGTCAGCCAGCTATTTTTTTTTTTTTTTTGAGACAGGGTCTTGCTTTGTAGTTCAAGCTGGCTCTGAGCTCACTATGTAGCCCAGGCAAGCCTTGAACTTAGCAGTCCTCCTGTCTCTGCCTCCCGAGTGCTGGGATGACAGGCGTGAGCCACCACGCCCGGCACTGTGGTATGTAGTATTGATGGCTGGTGGGTGTGAGTCTCCACGCCCAGCATTGTATATGGTTTCCGGGGATCGAACTCAGGACCTTGCGCTTGTGAGGCAGGCGCCGGAACCACTGAGCTAACCCTCCGGCCTCAGCCACCTATTTTAAGAGCTCTACCAGTGATGACTGCAATTCCACTCACTCACATCACTGACTTTAAATTTTCAGATCTTACATATTAAGAAATATGTGATCCTAGGCTAAATAAGTGATTTTCAACATATTTGTTTTCGCAGTTGAGAGTTTGAGTAGCTAAGGAAACAAAATCTGGGATTAAACTCCTCTGGTTGATTTTTAGGGGCTATTGCTTTGTATTTTAGAACCTGGGAAAAGTGACTTAACCTGGTCAGTGTTAATACTCCTGAACCAAAAAATGAGGTATTAGTAACACTGTTATGTAGAGTCATATGAATTAATTATGTAAATTATTTTCAATACTTCCTTGGAACTAGTCAGAACTCAATAAATGACAACTCTATTAGTGGTTATGTGTTTATTAATATATTACTGTGTGAAGAAAACAGTTGAATTAAAACTACCACTTTATAATTTGTTATTCTAATATTTTAAAGTTTTTTCACAAAGCAAAACAAATTTTTAACTTGTTCTTTATTTTGATTTCTGTCCTTTCAGGCTTGTTGCCTTGGGTTAACCCACAAATTTGTTCCATTAATTTTTAATTGATCAAATTGAATTACAGAATATATTACAAACTTTTTAAGTTTGTATCTTATAGGCAGCATTTTACTTATAAATGGAAACCCACAGCTAAGTGTGTGTGGTTTCCAGATTTCCTTCTAAACATAATATACTTTATGTTTACAGAGTATAAAATTTGACTTAAGGTTTCTAAGAACCTAAGCAACAGTCAGAGCCATGGTCTAATTTCTGTTTTTCTCTTTTCAGGCTATTATCTTTATAATTCTCAAAAATAATTTTGTGTGCTTTCTTCACAGGTTATAGGTTCTTACATAAACTCTTCAAGACAGTATTTTCCAACATAAAGCAAAACTATGTCTCTATATAAGCTGTTATCCTTATTCTGTAATTAATGTTACATATATAATTCTTCTTTCACTAGAATGACATCGCAAGGGAAATCTTCAACTGTGTTTTTTTTTTTTTTTTTTTACCAGAGTAGATGCTCTGAGATTTGGATCAAAGTATATTGTGGGTCAAATCACTCTCTTTTATTTCTTTTTCTTCTACAGTTTATTGCTTTCGCTTCTTTATTCTTCATCTTGGTTTCGATCACAACCTTTTGCCTGGAGACACATGAAGCTTTCAATATTGTTAAAAACAAGACAGAACCAGTCATCAATGGCACAAGTGCTGTTTTACAATATGAAATCGAAACGGATCCTGCCTTGACGTATGTAGAGGGAGTGTGTGTCGTGTGGTTTACCTTTGAATTCTTAGTCCGTATCGTTTTTTCACCCAATAAACTTGAATTCGTCAAAAACCTCTTGAATATCATTGACTTCGTGGCCATCCTACCCTTCTACTTAGAGGTGGGACTCAGTGGGCTGTCATCCAAAGCTGCGAAAGATGTCCTTGGCTTCCTGAGGGTTGTAAGGTTTGTGAGGATCCTCAGAATCTTCAAGCTCACCCGCCACTTTGTGGGCCTGAGGGTGCTTGGACATACTCTTCGAGCAAGCACAAATGAATTTTTGCTGCTGATAATCTTCCTGGCTCTAGGAGTTTTGATCTTTGCTACCATGATCTACTATGCTGAGAGAGTAGGAGCACAACCTAATGACCCATCAGCTAGTGAGCACACACAGTTCAAAAACATCCCAATTGGTTTCTGGTGGGCTGTTGTGACCATGACAACCTTGGGATATGGAGATATGTATCCCCAGACATGGTCAGGGATGTTGGTCGGAGCCTTGTGTGCTCTGGCTGGAGTGCTGACAATAGCCATGCCAGTGCCTGTCATCGTCAACAATTTTGGAATGTACTATTCCTTGGCTATGGCCAAGCAGAAACTTCCCAGAAAAAGAAAGAAGCACATTCCTCCTGTCCCACAGACAACCTCACCTACATTTTGCAAGACAGAATTAAATATGGCCTGCAATAGTACGCAGAGTGACACATGTCTGGGCAAAGACACCCGACTTCTGGAGCATAACAGATCAGGTAAGCCACAGTTTCAAGTGCATGTTAATACTTTATAGACCAGTATGTCCCTTAGGCAGAAGGCAGCCATTGTCATTTTTTGCGAATGTTCCTAAGTTTTCAGTCCTATTCCTTCATTGAAATGCACATCTGTGTCAGACTTGTAGATAGATGGTAACACTTCTAAGTGGATCCCAAATAGAACCTGCATATCTGGTCTATAGAGTTCTCTTGCTTTAGTAGGAATGCCTTTTGCTGATGGTGCCCATATTTTCTTTTGCCTGTTTGTTGCTTTGTTTCTTCGTTTCTCTGCACGATGTGATGGTATGATACTGGCCATTTTCCATCCTTCATTCCAAAATGTTGATTTTTATATTTTCTGGCTTGGTGTGTTTGTCTCAGTTTTATCTCTGCCATATGGTGTTATGCATCTCAACCTAACTCACAAGAAGTTATTTAAGAAGAATGGATGCTTACATATCAGACGTCTGAACACCAAAGAGGTGATATGGAAGATCATTCTTTCAATAACGAAGCTCTTTCTTATTAATATTGTGGATGATTAAATTCTTGTTGTTCTTAAATTTAGGAGCTTATCTCAATATAGCCCCTTTGGTCAGGCAAGATACCATATGATATTATCAATCCACAATTATTCAAGGCATAGGTAATCTGCTTTGGCTAATTAATGGCAGAGTTGAATTTCTCTATGGATTTTCTTTTTATTCACTATGCATCAGACTCTGCTCTCATGCAGATTTGAATTTTGGTGAACTTTTGCATGAGTTTACCTGAGTGCCTACTCACACTATTTTTATAGGTCATCTAGCATTGATTGATTCTGAATTAATATTCAGTATACCAAAGTCATTGGCAATAATGTCAGCTCTAGTTTATTATATCTTGCACAGATGAACTACTTTGTAATTTAACAATATAAATAGCTTTTAGTGTATTATTGAAATTTAAATTATATTCATTCCCTATGATTTAGGCATATTTCAACTTTTTCTTATAGGAAAGTGACTTGTGAGGTTCCCATGTCAATAATTTTTCACCATCTCACAGTAATACCATTTTGGCAAAGAAAGTGAACTAATGAACAGGACAGGTGCTGTTTTCACCCTCTTAGATTCCAGACATTTTTATGACACAGACAAAAAGAAAATGTGGCTAGAGCCAAACTGTTATTTAAATATTTTATTCACAGTTCATAAGTTCACTTACTGATCACCCTGTAAATTCTGTCAATATAATATCTAAAAAAACCATTAAGAATCTATTTGAGAAAGGGGGAATTTTGCCCCTGTGTCTGTGCAGAACCCTTAATAAGGGTAGCACAAGAGAGGACACACTCTTACCTCTGGAAAACACTGTAATGACAAGCTAGTTTCTAGGTGGATCGAATGCAAAAGTCTTTGGCAAGAACACAGAGGTAAACAATTGTTTCAAGGGCAGTTAGAGAAATTGATTCATTTCCATTGTATGTGCAAAAACATGTTGCTACTTTAAAGTTGAGTACCTGGACATAAAGCTTTTGTGCTTTAGGATTACTTTTATTAATTTTTGGGGGGGAAATTACAGAAAATAATAACTGTAATCAAAAATATTTACTTAACTTTTTTTTCTTCTTATAGTCTCCATTTCTAAATATCCCTGCTTATAGTAATTGGGTAGTATGTAACAAATTGTAAGATAATTTCTGCACTTACTCTTTATCCAATTACTTGGAACTCATACTAGAGGTATAAAAGTCAGTTTCCTATTAGAAAAAAAATCAAGACAAGGAATTAAAATTTTCCAGAGAATATTTTTCTCCTTTACATTTCCATTTTGCTTCATGTAATATTTTTGTGGTGAGTGAT
This sequence comes from Thryonomys swinderianus, assembly GCA_004025085.1. Taxonomy (NCBI): domain Eukaryota; kingdom Metazoa; phylum Chordata; class Mammalia; order Rodentia; family Thryonomyidae; genus Thryonomys; species Thryonomys swinderianus. The sequence continues at coordinate 3,603 of PVIC010041878.1, read as the reverse complement.
GAAAATCCTTTTTTATTGTGATGTAATGATCGTGTTTTGATGTAATGATTGAGTGACTGGATTATGGGCAGATGGTGTAAACTCTCTGTACTGTCTCATTTCCTCATCCATCATTGTCTGTCCATGGCCATGGTGCTGTGACCAGTGTTATCAGGTGACGACAGTACAGGAAGCGAGCCGCCATTATCACCCCCAGAGAGGCTCCCCATCAGACGTTCTAGTACCAGAGACAAAAACAGAAGAGGGGAAACATGTTTCCTACTGACGGCGGGTGCTTACACGTGTGCTTCTGATGAAGGGATCAGGAAAGGTAGGCATGCCTGTAACCAGATCCTAACAGGTGACTCAGTAATTAAATAAGGGATGGGAACATGCAGAGTGCTGTAAACTGCTCATTTGCTATTTTCTGAGAAAAATTGCATGTAGTACTCTTTTCTTCCCACTGTCACATCTCTATTCATTATAAGCATTTTAAAACACTGACCTAATTGACTGTCATCACTGAAAGGCTTTTCACCTTTTTTCTTTTGATTTTCCATTTGTCTGTAGGTAGAATTTTAATTTATAAAATCACTCATCTTACTGTTTTAGTATAATGTACTCAGTTTTTAAAGGTTGTTTGTACTACAACAGATAAAAATAATTATGAATATATGTAATAAGTGGTGACTATAAGAAAAAGTATCTTTCAAATTAAAATTCTAAACATACTCTAATACTCATATAATACTTCAGAAGTTTTTTTTACATTTTATTGGTACATTATATATGCAGATCACAATTACACTCCACATTGATAATTTGTAACAGTATATGACACAACTTAATTGCTTTTCCCCCCTCCCCTAATACTTCAGCACTTTTTACCAGTGGTTTATTTGAGTGTCTCAAAATTTGAGAGTAAAAAGTCCTCTGCTGTTGTGAACTTAAAAATGTACACATGGGACTTTTCAGGAACAAAAAAGTAATTTTAAGTTCATTGCTGTTTTTCAACAGATACTGAGCAGTGCATAGTAGTAATAAAGATTTATCAAATGAATGAAAATGATAGGTAGTATCTCTGTTAATAACAGAAAGATCTGTGATCGTTTAAAAGGATTATTGACTAAAGTTGAATGAAATCAACTACACTATTTTCACATTAGTATAACTGCATTTTTAAAATACTGTGCTCATTTGGTATTAAATGCAGTTCCTCCTGGTTTAACACTTTGGCATTTGAAGCTTAAAATATTTTGCGAAGATTTTTCGAAAATTTTCATTATTCATGTTGTAGTTGTCATTCATTTTTCTGATCATATTATATTGTCCTCTGGTTTTATGTCTTTGCATCTTAAAAAAGAAGACAAAATACTTCCTTTGTTTCCTGATTATATTTTAAATACTACTTCATTTCAATTATTTTACTTGTCTACATCAACCCCTTGAACTATAATATGTTTCAATCATATGAATGTGTTTGATTGTTTATTACTTTACATTTTCCTATATGCTAGAAAAATTTAAATATTTTGAAAAGATAGTTAAAATAATTTCACAGTATTTGAAGGAAGTATAGGTGCATATATTAAAGATGCTAATGTCTAACTTAATATACTCTTCCATGTGTGTTTCATAAATTGTTACATATATGTCTGTACATGTATACTTGTATATAGCATATACCAGTACATATTCATATGTATGTCATTAAATTTATGTACATTTCCTGCATCTAATGAGTTACCCCATGAAACATTAATACCAAGTCTACATTTTTAAGGAGTTTGCTAGAAATTTTTTTCCTATGTTAGACAAAAGTATGAATTTTAAGCTATCAAAGGAATTACACATAAGAAAATCCTTTACAAATGATAGGGCAGTATGTAAATATAAACTTTTAGTGTAAAATTGAAAACTTATGAGCAAAGCAATCGATAAGATATCTAATTCACATGAAATCATTTTATGTGAAATTTTATTTTATAAACAAATGTTCTGTATTATTGAGAACATCTTTAAAAATCTTTTATGAATTTTTTTTTTTTTTTGAGACAGGGTCTCGCTTTGTAGTTCAGGCTGGCCCTGAGCTCACTATGTAGCCCAGGCAAGCCTCGAACTCAGCAATCCTCCTGTCTCTGCCTCCCGAGTGATGGGATTATAGGCATGAGCCACCACGCCCAGCTCTTTTATGAATTTTTATGCTTTGTCATTTTTTGCCATATCAACTCTTTCATTCTTGCTTATTTCTTTTTGGAGCTATGTGCTTTTCTTTCCTAGGTGATAACATTTCTGGGTAACTTACACATTTCTAGTGAGATACTGTGTACCATAACCCACCAAGAATTCATTCTCTATTTTTTCTCTTTCCTTTTATGTAGTGTGTAGATATCATGCACTAGTTCTACACAAACATTTATTTCCTATAAGGTCTTTTTGTTTATTTTTTTGTGTTGGTCTAGTGATTTTATTTTAGAATTCTAAAAATTCTTTCATATAAATGAAAGGAACTACCAGATTCCCATTGCATTCTTACTATTATTTACAGAATATATTTGGGCACAAAATTTTATCAAATTTTGTAACTATAAGTGAACAGGTAGAATAAAGAAATAGAAAAAATATGAATAATACATAATTTTATTAAATACTTGTTACTAAATTAGAAAGGATATTGAAGTTATGGATATTGAAATTAGGATTATTAAAAGTAAAAGGACATATAAGCAACATAAATGATATTTGTGCTACAAATTATAATTTAGAAAATAGTTAATATTTGGGAAGACAGCCATAACTTACCTTTTATTGTCTGATTAATACAAATTAAAAGATCTGTCAACAGATCTTTATCTTTTTAAAGGTCCTGTAGGTAGCATAATACAAATTAAAAGATCTGTCAACAAATCTTTATCTTTTTAAAGGTCCTGTAGGTAGCATGTAGATTGTAGGAGACAAAGTCATAACTTTTATTGTGATGATTTCTAGGCATTAACAACTCTTTTGCTTCATGCATATTAACCATTTTCTCCTTTAATCAATGCTAATCAGGATAGCATAAATTTTTACATGACAGTCACCTTCTGTGTAGAATTAATTTACTTTTCTGAAATTTCCAAAGTTAATATTTAGCTACTTACAAAAGGCAGTAATAACTAACCCTCTAGGCAATGAAATTTTCTATGTAAGAATAAATTAACTGCCACTCAAAGTTTTTGACATACTCCAGTTAACTTTTGAAGGAAATATGTATCATCTCATATTTTATTAGAAAGAATATTAACAAACATTGGAGATAATTAAAGTAATTACAGTCTAGAAAATTTTAACTATAATTAACTGATGACATAAATTTCCATTTATAAAAATGTTAGAAAAGACATGCAGAGCGCTGAAAATTAAGTGACGTATATGGGATGGTGGGATTTGTCTCCCTTTATTTTCCTCCCAGGTTTTCCATATCACAGATTTATTACTGCAGTCCATATCTGTATCAGTCTTGCGCTCAAATAAGTCAAATAGTCAGATAACTTGCCCCACTGCTTGCAGTGAAAAGAAGAGGAATAGCAACTCCTTCCTTTTTGGAAGTTCTATTAAAATACACAATTAAGAAATGAGTAGCCT